>BGPR01002730.1:60634-87308 GCA_013235015.1 Araneus ventricosus
GAGTCAGAGTGTTAAGCGGCAAAGCGAACTATTTTGAGAAAGATGGCACCAAAAATTCATAGAGGAAAATTGAATGCAATATTACTTGCAATCTTGTATACCCATTCCCCCTTGTGAAAAAAAGTTACACGGTGAGCAACGTTGGCATTATAGTGGCAAAGGTAACAAATTCCAGTCTCTATTTTGATTCCCCAATACGTCCATGTGGTTATATGTTAATGAAGTAGTACTCCATGTCCAACAATCAACACAGATTTGAAAACCCGTATCACTCCTGCTATTGTCAGCAACGACAGAGACATGCTGCAGAAGGTTTTTAACAATTGCATTACAGAACTCATGCACAAAGCGAGCGCATATTACATATCTGGTTTAGGTTTGATTTAGTTAGATTGTAGTCCCCTTTTGAAGCAACACGACGGCTATTTTGGGACGGATATCATAATTTTGAACCGGGGTCAGATGACGAGGACGACAAATGAACTGGCGCCCCATCTTCAAATTTTCGCGCCACATCATCAAGAGGACGTTTGACCCCTACGCACGATTTAAAGTGCAACAGGCCCAATAAACGGCGGATCTTTTGTGGATTTGGGTTTGGAACCTGGAACCTCTCAGGCCAAGCGCTGAGACCTTACCACTAGGCCACCGCGGCCGTTACACATCTGAGATTCTTCCATTCAAAAATTTAATACAGTACCTCTTGAAGAATCTGTCTTTTCGATTAAATGCGAATACATGTGATTTAATAAAAGTATGAAATTTCATTTTGACTCACCCTTTATTTTATCTATCATTTGTTTTTACTTTCACCATATTTACGCTAATTTTTAGAGAATTTGGAGTGAGTACAAAATTGCTTTCAATTCATCTGTAAAGACAAATTTGAAATATTAATCCACTTATGACACAAAAAGCTTCATTAAATGATAGCAAATTCTACAGAAATTTAAGAGCTACGCTGCCAAATTCCAGAAAGTCTTGTTACATAATGCCTTTATAAACGTTATTCTTATGTTAAATTGTTGATTTCCTAAATAATTATTGGCTCCCGGATTCTCTTATTTGATTAAGCAAATTCAATCTTACCATTTTTCTGGCTTAATGAGAAAAATCGAATCAAAGCTTCCATTAATTATATTTAGAAATGTTGAAAAGCCAATCAATGTTGTTCATTTAACTGACAGAATTCGGTATTTTCATTATCTTTTTCTGGAATAAATGATATTTGCTTAAAGAGATTCCGAGACATAATCAACATAAATTAAATAAATCGATACCAAAATGAAATACTTTCAATACAAGCATAAAAGGATATTACTAACTATTGTATAACATGTTCAATACGTTTGTTAGTAATTTTTAGGAAATAAAAACAATTCTATGGACAAATCAAGGAAATATCTAATTTTCAACAACGGCTTTATAATTTCTCAATAATTCACAAAAGCCATTTTATATATTTTAAGTGAAATAACTTCCCATATAATTGCTCTTGTTGGTATTCAATACTATTTGTAAATTTTTAATAATAAATCCGAATTATAAGCTCATTTTAATTCTATGTGCTATTTTTCTCCTTCAAACTTTTACAAAACTTTTAAAATTTTTATTGACATACAAGTTGGTGCGGTTTTCGATGATTTGACTTATATATTTTTTCCACTTTTTTACAAATGTCTTTAAGTAATAAATTGTATTTTGCAATGCTTCTCGAAGTAAGTAAAACAAAATTTTCTTTTGCCACTTGTTCGAGAACGCGTTTATTAAAACTGCAGTGAAGGTTTGTTTTGAAGAGAAATGGCAACATAAAAGAAAATTAGTGCCTTCAAATATTCAACTTTTGTTGTAAATCACTTTCTATAACCGTGGTAATACAAGTCTCACTGTCAATTTAATTTAACCATGTTTGTCGTCAATTCCATTATGATCAATTTCATCTTCATTTTATTTTTTATGAAATTTCCACTAAATAGAATTCCATAAGATGTCATATATGTTGTCAAATATCTGCTTTGTTATTTTACCAATTTATTTTCTTCATACTTCCATTAAGCCTTTCTGCATCATAATTTCATCATGTTCACTTGAATACATTTCCAGACTGGATTTTCAGGGAGTTGATGTAGTAGAAAATGGGAAGGGAGTCGGTTAGATTTTATTATATGAAACCATTTTTAAAAACTATTTCATATTTGCTTTAACGTAAAGAGAGTATATTTAAAAAAATGGTGGGAGGCTCTTTTTCATACAGCCGCTGATGTTAAAGGCGTAGAACTACTTTACTCGCGTGACTCTTTTGTTTCTTGAAGATTCTCTTCGTTACTCGCGATTATCTTTTGTTTCTCGAAGCTTCTCGGATTTCCTTTGTTACTACAATTCCGATTTTAAATTTTTTTTGTAACTTCTGTTGTTACCCTTCTAAACTGAGGCATTACTTATACTTTTAACACACTTAAAGGATAGCATCTCAAATTCATGCGTATTTTTGCCCAACTTTGTGACTCAGTAGTAGCTGAACTACAAATCCGATTTTCACTTTTTTTTTGTAACTTCTGTTGTTAACCTTCATCTCTAAACTGAGGCATTAGTTATACTTTTAACACACATAAAGGATCGCGTCTCAAATTCATGCGTATTTTTGCCCAACTTTGTGACTCAGTAGTAGCTGAACTACAATTCCGATTTTCAACTTTTTTTGTAACTTCTGTTGTTAACCTTCTAAACTGAGACATTAGTTATACTTTTAACACACATAAAGGATCGCGTCTCAAATTCATGCGTATATTTGCCCAACTTTGTGACTCAGTAGTAGCTGAAAAACAATTCCGATTTTCACTTTTTCTGTAACTTCTGTTGTCACCCTTTATCTCTAAAATAAGAGTTATGTTTTTAACATGTATAGTTACCGAGATATAGAGGATCTCCCATATAACGTTTTTTGTGGTGTTATGGCGTGTGAATCAAATTCCTTCCTGAGACCACAATGGGAGGAACGTAGTCCTACGTTAAAAGGAGTAAAAGAAACTTTACTGCAAAATAAATAATTCTGGTGCAAAAGTATTTCGCCTAAGAGGAACAATAGATTGAGCTAGTTTTGCTGGCGTAGTATTTGATAAATTTCACTGAACTTCAGATGACTTTTAGTAACTGGAATGCCGATACAAGTTGAAAGTTAATCTCTAGTCTAAATGCATAGTAAACTACGCTTCTCATGGGATAAAAATGTTTCTATATGTGAGAAGCACTTTCGAATCTTTGACGTTTAAGGTAAACGTGCAATGAGCTGTTGTGTAAAGACGTCATCCTTCTCCATGACAATTCCAGACGTTAGATTACATGCAAAACTCAAGATTTGATACAAAACTTCGAGTAGGAGTTGCCTATACAGTCCTGATTTGGCACCTAGTGATTGCATCCTTTTCCCACAAATGAAGAAGTACAAGAGTAACTTAAAACAATGAAGTACACTGTCAGAAAGAGACGGAACATATTTTGTCCAAACAAGAATTAACAAGTTGTAATCTGAGGAATCACTCAATTGATACGAACATTACGAGGAAAAAATTATTTGCTGTTGTCCATTATAAATTTTCTTGCATTCTATTTATAACTTTAGCCAACAGTTACGTAATAATTTTTAATGCCATTGAAACTATTTTTTTATCAATCGACATATTATTTTTTTTTTAAATTTGGGAGGGAGATAACCCAAATTTTATTTTTAAAACAATTTTCTATATAAGTCAACTAGTTCATATTTGAACCAACTTGTCTAAAATGTTGATATTCCACAAAAAATAAATAAATAAAGATAGCTTTAAAATGAAATCAAGAATGAAACAATTTTAGTGGGTAGATTGTTGCACGTAAGGGAAGCAATACTGTATAAAGAACAACAAAAAAACACCCAAGAAGGGAATGAATATTATTCGACTAGGCCATAAATAAAAACTCTGCAAAGAATCTGATCAAAATTTATTAAGTTACAAAGCACACCCAGCAAAGAAAATGAAGGATTTTTTATTCAAAAGGAAACCAAGAAACAAAATAACATAAATAGTTAAATACTGAGCGAACTGAGCGAAATAAGAGTGAAATACACTTTAAAAATTCACGTATGAATTATTACAAAATAAGAGACTGAAAAACATTGGAATTCTGCATTTGAAATTATTTTTATTCAGATAAAATAAATACTATTTGAATAAAACTATTGTATAGGATCTCTGATAAAGATTTCATTTTGCTTTCGAAAAAAAAGTTTTTTCCTTCTAGATAAATTAATTAAGTTGGTAATTAAAATATAAAACTTCGAGAACAAGAAACATGTTTTAAAACAACATCTAAAGTCCAGGACAAGATGCCGCAAAGTATATCATTCCTTGTGTAAGAAAATTAATTCAGCAAAATCTTATACATATCCTATTTTTTTCTGAACTTATATAGTGTGTCCTGATTCTAAATAAGATTCACAACTTCTATAACTGAGATATGAAGTTATGAAAAAGGATTACAATGAAAATGAATTTTTAATTTATGGACAAATTAAAATATATGAATCTTTAACGGATGATTTTAATATAGTAATGGTTATATTCTTTAAAGTGCAAAAGTTTCTTTCTATAATTTCCTTTCGACCCCCTGATCCCTTTTCATTTGTCAAATGGCCACGGCGGAAGAGACAAATGAATCAGACAATTTCATAGCTTTCATGAAAGCACAGCCAAATATGATTTTATATTTATTCGAATCTTGTCAAAAAAGTGAGAGGAAAGGAATTATTGTAAAGCTGATTAGAGTGTTTTTCAGTTAGTAGCCCATATAGCAATTTTAGTTTGCAACAAATTTGCAGCAATCATGCTCTGCAAGCTTGCAACAAGTTTGACACGGCAAGACCGCAAGTTCACAACAAGACGGCAGCAAGTGAACGCAAATTAGTCAGTAACCATGCGTCAAACTTGCCACAAATTTGCCGTAACAAACTCATTGAAAACTATGGCAAACACAGAGTAAGCAGACAATCCTTGGATTCGGCCCCCGACAACCCACTTCATACCAACCGCCTTAGCTGCTCAGCCAGCCGTACTCAGATAGCAGAAGATAGATTGCACTAATAGATCATGCATCTACACATGAAATAAATACCGAAGCCAAGCTAATACTAATTCTAAGGGTACGAGAAACGACACTGACACTTAGGAAAACTACGCAGTCGAATTTAAAAAATAATATTTAATAGAAAACATTTATAACTATGGCCGATAAATCGACCCGAAACGAACTACATTCCTTCAAGCAAACTCAAACAATACAATCGACGCTTCTCGATTATAGTTCCAGATTAATTCTAATACGGTAGAGAGCGCCCTCTTGTGATGAGGCAGACCAAAGGGTTAAACTTGAATATTTTCTACAACACGTTTTCTTTTAAACTGTTTTCTTCATTTCATTAATTTTTTAAATTTTGAGTTGAGAATATGATTTGAAGTCAAAGAGAGAGAGCGCGATTTTCGCTAATAACTACGTTTTGCTAGTGAAATAAATTATGAAATTAGGGTTCAAAAATAACTACTTTTAAATATATGGGACACAAAGTAAGTAATGATTTTTCAACAAACATTGATTGCTTTTCAGGTTTAATTTTGTTTATGAACGTTAAAATTTCAACATTAAGTAAAAGGCGATACATAGTTTTCTTTAAAGTGAGAATCCTATATTTAGTAAAAAAGATGGAGAATTTTTCAAATTTTTTTATAAAAAACCTAGTTAGTCTTTTACAAATTATCATTGCCTTATTGCATTTATAAAATAAGGATTATCTAGGTAATGCTATTAAAAATCATGTGTTTTTAAAAAATAGAGACAAAGATCAAAACCAGATATATGCAACTGTATCCAGGTGGTGGTGTGTAAATGTGCTGTATCAACATTGCAGAAAACTTGTTTTGCAATTGTGGTGTAAAGTTTGTCATAACAACTTCACAGCGAACTTGTTTTGCAAGTGGGTTGGTCGATTACGCTTTGTTACTTTGCAGGAAGTTTGCTGCAAAGTTGCCGCATCAAGTTTGTCATGACAAGCTTCAAGAAAAATCACACTTGCTGCAAGTGTGCATGCTGTGGCATCATCGCGGCATCTGGCAAATCCTGAATTGTGATTTTATGCAGATCGGATCCGCCCTCTTTGTGATGTCGCCTATCGACCAATAGCGACGAGCCTGTTACTGTATATAAGCACTGATTGCTGCTCTTTATTCTCTGCTCTTCCTTGTTTGTATTATTTGATTAGTTAGCTGTATAGTGATTTTATGATTTAGTATTTTAATTTAATTGTTTCATTAAATTTGTTATTTTATTAACGAGTTGTCTTGATTCGACTTCGTCACCAGTCACACGCGATGAAATACTTCTGATTAATGTGAACACAGGTATTATAGATCGAGAAGCCGAGTAGGGTAGAATCGTACAAGTTAACATGTAGCACTTGAGGGTCAGTAGTTGTATGTACCGACTGCCTCAGCATCTACATAAATAAATCTCGCCTCTATCAATCCTGTGAAGTTAACTTGACCTAGATGTAGGCCCAGAAGTTATAATGCTATCGGGGAGTATACAACATTACTGCGTTGTTTGTCTTAATTTAAACGCACGAGAATGCTAAAGATAATATTTTTACTTTCGAGAGTGCCTAGTTAGAAATGGGCAGATTATCTGGGCGATCCGTAGATTGACAAGGCAATGTGAGAAATGAAACTATTTCCTATATTTTAACGGATCGGCATACTGCCTGAATAATCTGTACATTGCCTGATTTCCGCGCTTTAGCGGTAACGTAAGTTTTTCATTCTGTCTGTTGTTATCCTCCCAAAAAATTATTTGTGAAGAAAATTTATTATATTTTGTGCAATGTAAAACCTTTTGTTCCTACATAAAATTCAAATTCGTGGATTGTCTTTAACGTTTGAATGCACTTTCATTTGCAGAAATCAATTTTTTTCCCAATAGTTTCAAAATATATGCTAAAAGTGATATAAAATGTGATATATTCTGTGACATTTTTTAACTTAGTACAAACGCATTAAATATTTTAAGAAATAAAACAAAAAATTTAAATGAAACTTGTTAAAAATAGCTGAAACTCTGCAATAATCTCAAACTGAGAAAAATTTACTTAAAATAAAGTTAGTTATTTTAACAGCCCCTTTTCACACAATAAAATAACTGTTTTGGGACGGACCTCCTAGTATTGAGCTGCTATAGGATGACAAGTACATCACCTGACCCATCACGCTCCGTCAAATCTTCCGTAGCAAACCAAAAGGGGTCTTTTCAACTTCGAAATCAGATTTAACCCGTCAGCATACGCATGGGGTCTTTTTGACCCCACCCTTTCTCTTTTGTTAAAAAATTCTAGGAATTTCTCAACACTTGCTTCTGTTACTTCCTGTACTTTCATAGGGCAGCTAGAATAAGAGGATAAGGCCCTGTGCACACAAGCCTATTCGTGTCGTTGAAGCTATAAAAATAAAAAGTGATCCCCATTCTCCCTGTGTGTCTCCACAGGGGGCATGTGGGTTACTATTGTTATTTTTATAGCTTCAACGACACAAATCGGCTAGTGTGCACCGGACATAAGAAGGCCAAAACCGGTGAAACGGGATTTCTCACTTTTTACTGCGAGCGTTGGTGTCAAATTGACCAGCGCATGTGCTAACGTTTCAGGTTAATTTAACGTTATGGCTAAGAAAGCGTACGAACGTGCGCAGCGGAGAAGAAAAGAATACAGAAAAGAAGGGGGAAAGGATACAAGTTTAAATTTCCTTTTTTTTATTAAAAATCGCCTTTCTGTTTTAAGTACAAGCTATTTTTGCGAAAAAATGTTCTGAAACTTTGACCATATTTTATTTTGTACAAATAGCCAATAAAATAAAGAGTAAGTGTCTAACAATTTGGGGTCAAGATGACCCCGCGCATGTGCTAACGTTCCAAAAATGGGTGCTTGTGCAGAAGGCTTAACGTTTGCTGGTCTCACTCATACGACGACATTATCGTGTAATCGTGTTTGAAATCTATCTGGGTCCTCTTTTGTCCTTGACTAGAACTTTTCACTAGGCCACTCTGTCTTCAGTATTGGCTTAATCCGTGAAGCACTGTTTTTCTCTCGTATCGTTTGGGTGTATTCTACGTTATTTCTTTATATCAATTAACAGTGGTTTCACTCTCTTTTCTCCATCTTCATAGACCTTCCAGGTGGTAGATTGAAAACGTTTCAGCATCAGTCGAGTGTCACCAAGTGTCGAAAACCAGAATTCCGATCTTTGAAATCGCCGCAATCAAAAATATGAGATTTTTCATTTTATTATTTATTTACGTATTTTGAATTGTATAATTTTGAAGTGATAACAAATAAATTCCTTGTAGTGAGCGAAAGTTCTTCAGGAATTTTGAATTATTGTCTAAAATCGGAATGATTAGTACTTTTTTTTCAAATTTTACGATGGCTTAATGGAATTAGAGCAATTTGCAATAAATAGTGGGAAGCTATAGAATGATTTTAGAAGTATATCTAATATATACAACAATAAATATGTTTTAGAAATTTATTAGAAAATTAAAGATTAAGATTTTATAATATCAGAAAAAGAGTAAGCGATCTGTGAGATCCGCGATCTTAATATCTGGTATATAACAGCAGCGTCTAAAGGAAGGTTAAATAAATGATATTCATTTCTATTTTAAAAGAACTATGCGATCTGAGAGATCGGCGAGCTTAATATCAGGCATATAACAGCAGCGTCTAAAGGAAGGTTAAATAAATGATATTCACTTCTATTTTCAAAGATCCAATACAAATTGTTAAAATAAATTTAAAATATATGTAATTTATTTTATCTAACGGAAAAATTCTAAAATTCGCTACTCTGGAGGAAATAGAACAAGTTTACACTTCGGTTTATCTTATATAAAAATTCCAATCTCTTTTGCGTTTTCAGTTTCATTACGTCGGATATTCACTGCTCTATAAATTGTATTGAGCTATCTACAGCATATATTTAAAACTGTAGCACTTTTCTCTACATACTTCTACTCTCCAAGCTCATTTCTATTCAGAATATTTGCAGCCAGGAAGTGATTTAATCAGAGAGAGAAACAGGAAGAGGAGTTTTGTATGCTAATCCTAAAGATTAGTTTTGAACTTTTATAATACAAATATAAATCTTCCCGTGTTTGCATAGGAGAAGCACTCTTACATTTTCTGAGCTAGCTATTTATAGAAGCTCTCGAGATAAGGATACTTTATGGTTTATTTAGTAAATTGGTTAAATCTATATAAATAAAATTCATGAATAGTTTGTATGGCATAGAAATCCAAACAACTGAATGGATTTTCTTCAGATGTTGCTCATAAAAGCTTCAAAGCATAAGGAAAGTATTAGTGAAAGATTCCTGACCATTTATAAATAATTACTTTTTTTATACATTAGACACTATGTTCCGGTATATAGGAAAGAATATTGTTGCGAACATGTAATGCCGCTTTCCCACAATGCTAGTCTTATGGTTGGAAAGAGACATTTACAGAAGTTCTTACTACCTATTGAGGAATGGAGTCCTGCGACCCCAGATTTTGACGACTTTGGCGATAAAATGAAGGACCTAAAAATACTAGAATTTTCACGATATCTCTATTAAGGACGGAGATATACAGAATTTACTAGATGGTTCTATATAACGTCACATCCTGTCAGAAAAGGTATAAAAACACGGAGTTGTTGAGATGAGACAATTGTCTTTGAACGTCTTAGGAGTTCGAAGAATCTCTCTTTGGAGTCTTCTTCGCATTGCGAGTTGGTCAGCTTCTGAATGCTTTGTCCGTGTTATTGCTGTTTTCATTTGTGAATTGCTGTCTGTTTGTGTTGATAATTTATGCAAGTGCCGTTTTCCCTGTTACCTGCGCTTCGTGTTTTCCGGAATATTCTAGAATAAAGAGCTATTCTCCGTTATCCTGCTTATTGGACTGCTTTCACTGTTCACTCACCGGACGATTTGTGTAACAATATTTTATCTTTAGTATTACCATTCCTAGCGAATGAAAATATTGTAGATATTTTAATATATTAATAGAAAATCAATTAAATAAATTTATTTATTTTCCTCCTGGCTGCCATAATGTTTAATTGAATTTTGTTACACTCTTTAAAAATTATTAATAATTTCTGAAGAATTCAACTATCATTGGTTTTTAATAAAAATTTGGTACAGTCTGTAATTTTTTTAAGAAGTCATGAGGTATAAAAATCGTTTGGACAATTGATATTCTTATTTTAATTAAAAATAAAGTTGGAGACAATAAGAGGATTATAATATTTTAGATAAAGGTATTTTTTAAATTAAAAATCACACCATCTGTGTGGTTTACACCATGCATCTGTGAACAGCTGGTTTGATACGTCACAACAGCAATTTTTGCTGTCTTATGTTGTGTTTTGTTGTGTAAAGTCCTCCAAATTTTGTCCTTCCTTTTTCCAAAAATTCCTCTCTTACAATCTTAACTGTCTCACTCATAGCTCTCACATATACTGCACAAATGAAATATAAGGATACTAGCTGAAAACCCGGCGTTGCTCGGGATCCATATTTTTTTCATATACCGGTCTCCTGGTTTTTTGTTTCTTAAACATATTGTCACCAACTTTCCCCAACAAACGGAAATCTTTAAATATTTTCTTTTCGAATTAAAACTTTCAAACATAGTCTTTTTTTCACATTACGACAGCATGGTTTGAATTGAGAATGTGAGAAAATTTTAAAAACTAACATTTATTTTAAACAATATATAGTTAAAAAACTAATACAGTTTTACAATGAACAAATATATTTATACTGTATAACTTGGTTATTGCGAAGTTTCTAAATAAAATGTTTTCACTTCTGTTGTTTACCTTCTATTTCTAAAATAAGACATTATTTATGTTTTTAACATATGTAGTTACCGAGATATAGAGGATCTCCCACACCAAGTTTTGTGGCATTTTGGCGTGTGAATCAATTTCCTTCCTGAGACCCCAATGGGAGGAACGTAGTCATACGTTAAAAACGGAAGTTAAGTGCATGCTACGAAATAACAGCGGAAATAATAATACTACCTTGACCAAAAAAAGCAATATTTCCTTAACTTTAACAATGGTAAAAACACGTGAATAAAGGATTTGATGAAACAATAAATTAGTTTGAATTTTATTTTATAACAATAAAAGCATTGTTGTAAATTGAGTTTAAAATGAATTTTGAAACGTTAATTACAGTTAGAGGAAACATTGAACAACAATGAAATTGGTATCATTAAATAAAAAAGATAATTTTTTTTGCTCTTTAAGGCGATGTAAAAATAGTTTTCGTACCATAAGTATTTCAGAAGTTATTGGTGAAATACATCTCGAAATAGCTTACTTTTCGTAATTTAATTAAATAAATAAAAATCTAACTCGAATTTTAACATAATTTTTACGGCGTTAGCTCCCTCTTGTGCTAATCCATCAATGTGCCAAATTTGGTTGTCGTAAGTCCAACGGTGTGGACGTGCATAAAGAACCAATAAACGAACAAACAAATACACATACACATATACTTTCCTTTTTTATGTACATAGATGGACAGCATAACAATAAGGTATCATAATTTTTAAAAAAATATCTTGCTCCATTTTTAAACAATATTTTGCTAAAAGAAATGAGAAGAGAAAAGGAGCTAAATGGAAAAACGAAATTTTAGAAGTTTTTGTCAGTCAATTTGGAATTGTGCGCGCCCACACACTCTGAAGGGAATTCTGATGAAGGAAATGTAATTTCCTTTACAAAAGTCATTTCCTGATTCAAAAGAAAATCGCAAAATGTGGTTTCAGAAAAATGGCATTTCGAGAGTCATCAGGAAAGAAAATTCATGTGAAATGTTTTTAAACTTGATCTGAAATGAAGACTATTAATCAGAAATTTAATATTTTGGCAAATTTTATTTATTTTTATATAAGTAACGATCAACTGTTTTTTCTGACAATGAGTTACAAAGCAAGTCTAGAAAGAGAATTTTCAAGATGTAGTTTTATAACAGCCTTTTTAAACTTATTTGCGACTTTGAAAAGTTGATTTTATGTGACTGAAATTCCTTGTTAGATAGTTTAAGTATTTTTTATATTATACATTAGAATGTTTGAAGAACAACAGAAAAACGATTAAAAAATAAAAACTCGTTATTGTTACTATAAAAGAAAACTGATGCTATGAACACTTCAATGTTATTCCCTATTTTAATGGCAATGAGAAACTACTAAATTTTAATAGAAATTATATTGTTTCTTATTTGAAATGAATAGAAGGATATATTCCAAATAATTCAAATCCAAAACCCCATGTTTACAGTTTAATTAAAATTTATAAAAATATAACTATTCCTGCTAAAACTCTTATCATTTATGGTAAAATCACGATTCAAGGAATATATGATTAGTTATAAAGAGTAAAATTAAATAAAAATGTGATTACAAGTTCAAAATATATTACAAAAATTTATGATAAGTTATGTTATTATACGTAACTATTGTAATTGAATTTAAGCTAAGATTTCAATATTTGTATTATATTCAATGAAATATTCATGCAGTTTATGGAACCTTGACTGTGTATTTAATTGTTCTAACGATGCTATTAATAATATTATTGCTGTTTTAAACTATTTAAACATTTAACTTTCTCAGATATAAGTTTAAATCAACTTAAGAATAGTTAATTTCGTTGACAATGATTTGCAATTATAATTATAATTAATGCTAATAATTTTGATATAATTATTCCTTTGACAATTTTAGCAAAACCTGTTTAACGCAGTTTGAATCATAAAATAATATTTTAAATAATGTTTATTCGAAGAGCGAATTATATTAATACACTCAATTTACACCGAAATTGCCTGCATTTTCACAGAATTGGAATGCTGTCGAATTTCCCTGAAAGAAAGATTTAACATATCAGTATAAGACTGATGTTAATAAACTTACGCCAGGATCCAAACTTATGAAAAATCTGACATCATATAATGAATATTAATCCTAAATATCCAAATAAAGCTTAAATAATGAAGAGTATTTCTTCCACTCTCTCTTATTTTCAAACAATCATATAACAAATTTATTGTCATTTTCTTGAAGGAGTGTATTTTTATTATGTCATAACCTGTATTAATACTACCACGAATCATTATTTTTTTTAAGTAACGCTTTATATAATTCTTTTACACCTTTTGACTTCACCTGAATATATCTTTGAAACATAAAACTTTTTTGCTTTTACATGGGAGTGATTTGCTGCGCATAAATTACTTAATCATATTCAATGGAAACCAATATCATACAAAGAAAGGCAAAAAACAAAGATAAACTCAGAGGTATTCGAAAGAAACACAAAACATTGTTTAAATTTTATTTTCTAAATTTTATTGTTTATAAATAAAAAAAAATATTGTATTTGTTTTAAGTTTAAGTTTTTTAAAAAAATTATTTTAAAATTTATTCTAATTTTTCTAGTAAATTGTTTTCAAGCTTTAATCAAATTCCACTTATTTTGTTCGTTGGAATAGAATTCATAATAATATTCAAAGCATGACTGTGGAAACGCCCTAGGTACTCGAATAAACACAACTTTGTATTGGAATTTCAGTAGAAACTTGCATATCATTAGGCTTTTTTGCATTTATTAACGAACGCTGTTATTCTTGTTTTGAATTAAAATCCACAGATATTTCAATTGCTTTGCTTTAAATATCAGTCTATAAAGACAACATATGAAACATAGCATATGTTTTGAATCATAACATAAAGTTGTTTATTTTTAATGAGATTATGTTCCATTTTGCGTATTATCTCTTCGAGGAAAGAAGACCATCCATTTTTGAAAAGAGTTTCTTCTCGTTATTCTAACGGATTTAAGCGAAACATACCTTATACACTCAGTCATTATCTAATGGAATTTTTTAATCCTTAAAATCCCAGAAAGTTTCTCCATAACTATATGCGATACAAACCGCTTTTTTATTTTTTTCAAAGTTTTTTGTACTTTTCCTTCTATGATGTGTCGTTTTTAAGAAATAGACTTCGGTTAAAATTGTGGAGTTTGTAAATGGTAGGAAACTTCCACTTATTCATTTGTTAAACTTTATAACCTCATTTCTTCATGAGTAATTATACTAAATAAATTATTTCGAAAATAGAATACAACAAATCGCAGTTTCATGCTTTTCAGAATTCGGGGAAAGGAATGACTCAAAGAAGAAGAAAAATTTATGAAAAAAGAAACATCTGAAGACAATAAAACTCTTTATATGCATTGTTTACATTCACTTGTATAGGCTGTCTGTTAGTATCTATTGCTTTCTACTTACAATTCTTGATTAATATTCATAGCGATTATGGCTTAAGGGGACATACGACTCTTAAACCTCCAAAAAATGGTGGAAAACTGTCAAATTCGATACATTATATCTCTGATGCAATTCACGAACTCACTTTTTTTCTAGAAAAATATCTGTTCTTTCTCTTATTTACAGAAATTTGTAAACTTTCATATTGGTATGTATTTATTTGAGAGAGGGTATAATTTATATGGGTATAATTTTTGGAGAAAAAATGGGATAGTCATCTTGCGCGCATGATTAAGGATAAAATATTTATCTAAACACAATATTTTGGGTATCTAAGTAATGCAAACAATCTGTTTAAGAATCTGAACCACAATTTATTAACATTTAAATTTAATTTATATTTTATATACCAATTTAAAATAAAAATGCTAAAAACAGTTAAAATTTCAACTTTTCTAACCCCTCCAAAAAACTTCTTTGGAGAAATATGTACAAAAATGTGGTTCGATTTGTAGAAAATAGAAAAATACATATTCTGTAAAAATGTTATGTAAAAATATTCAATAGTTCTTGAGATATCGTGCGCTCAATATAAAAAAAACACATTTTGAGGTATTGCGCTTTAAAGATATGGCCATATTAAATGTTTACGCTGAAGAGCTGATGCATTTTCCTTCATAACTTTCATAATTATGAGAATTTTTGAACGCGGATTGTTTTAAATTGTTCAGAAAAGACAGGGGAATAATATATATGTTTTTCATAAAATCAAAAATTTTCGAGGTTTAACAGTCGTATGTCCCCTTAAATATTGCACGATGAATTATATTTATAATAGGATCCTGATGCTTATCATCCCCTATTTATCATTTTTGGAATTTTTACTACTTTATTATTTCCCAGTGTTCTCAAATTCATATCATCAGGATGGCGTCCTTAAAACCTCTAATTTTTTTCTTATTTTGCTCTGAATTTGGGTAATTTGATTCTAACCACCTGTTATATATTACCTTCCACTTTTTATACGAACTCCAAAAATGGCAACTGAACTTAAAAGCACTTAAAACTATTTATAACTACCCTAAAATGCTGAAGAAAAGTCAAAAGGAAAACTAAGATTAACTTCTTCTCCTGGTGGTTCTCTCCATCCAGGAAAAGTGTGGGGGCGTTACGTCATTTAGTGCAACCGGATAGCGACTCCTGATCCAGTGGCCACCGTCAGGTGTATGCGCTAGCGGTTGCTAGGCAACTGGATCTTCATCCAACCCTTAATGACTTCCCGAATCTTCTCGGACAAGAAACGAGGTGACCGCAGACCTGACCTCCTAAGGACCAGAAATTTAATCCACGAGCGAACAAGCCTCTTAAAGATTCAGGTGATTAATGTGGAACAAAGAAGGGAGGCTAATAAGGGGGAGATTATGCGAGTTTTCTAGTGTCTCATATGCTTAGCCTTGTTTCTATACTTAAACGGATACAATCAAGGTAGATAATTATATCTTTGTTGATATATTGGGGAGTTGTTGGTAACCAAGAAGATGAACTACGTTGACAGAAAAGGATTTTCCGATGTAATTACTCGTGTTTTTCTCTCCATTATTTGAATTCAGCGTTGGCTAGATGCTGGAATGCACAAATAGAAAAAGTCTTAAAATTTTTATCAGAATATGGACGATATGTAATCAAGTATTTACATACAGGGTGATTCGGAATTCTAGATCAAAATTAAAAATGAGTTATTTCCTTACAAATGAAGACAGAAAGATGCCGCTTGGACAAAAATAATGGAAATTAAACAGGAACTTGCATCACGAAACTAGAATTTATTATTATTACACTTCATGATTTAAACTACTGTGTGGTTTTCCATTTACAGGAAAGATTTTTCTCAGAGTAAGACATTAATCGAAATAATGTCTTACAATATGTTTTCCTCCTTTCAAGAGCTCCAGTTTCGGACGAAAAACTACACATTTGCAGTATTTAGAAGCTTAGGTTGGTTGTATTTGGTTTCATGGCACAAGAACCATATTTGGCCATACTGCTCCAATTTAAAGGCTTAGATTTAGATTATGAAGATATCGTAGATTAAGAACAATGAAATGTTGCTTAATTCTATGAAGAGTGCTGTTCTTCACCTGACTGCTGCGTTCTAGAACATAGGTCCTCAATGAACGTACGCAAGCCTTTATTCTCCTTATTGTTGTATCAAATGTAACTCATTGCCCCACCAATTGCAGAAACTTGTAGTGACCTAAACTATATACTACCGAAAAATTTGGTTTCAGCACAAAAATGCCCGTTCTATTTCCATTTTTTCTATGAAAGCAGTACTTCTCTATTCATTAGTTTGAGATGTATTGATTGTTAAAGCTACTCTAGGTTTCTGAATTATTTTATACGTCGTTATTTGCTTCCGAATTTCCTACAGGCCATAGAATTTTAATGCAGTTTTAAAAGTTGTATGTTATATTGACCTACTTTTTTTTAAACATGAAGTTTCCCCTAAATATTCCTAAAACGTCTATTGAATTCATTGAAAAGTATTTTATTTATTTTATGAAATCCATTTAATAATATCCCCCAATGCATTGAAATAATGCGAATAAGTATATAATAATCATTTTAGAACTTCGCTATTTTTTCCTTTCAGAGAATTCGGTCGCGATTAATACATAAGATCAAGATTTCATGACGATTATCATTAAAAAACTACTCATCATTAATTTCCCTGTAAACTAACATTAATTCAGTACCTAGATATATGATATCCAAGTTAACTGTTAAAAATAGAAAGATTCTACATCATACGTACAATAATTTCCAAACACATATTATGGTTTAACTATTGTCAAATAAAGGCATATAAAGCTGAAAAGGGAATATTTGAAATCCTGTCACTAATTAATTATTTGCCTATCATGAAGGCCCTGAATTAAGGTATCGTGGTATAAAATTACGAGTGTCAAATTAATCATCGTGTATCTTCAGAATGGACGCTAATCGAACAAAAAATAATCTGAATTAAGGGCTAATTTCTTGAATATGTTAAACAATTAAGATGATAGATAGTCTTTTGATTAATAGTTCCACTTCATTTGGATTCCATTTAGCAATCGTAAAGAATTATCCCAGTCCATTTCTGGGTGACCTAGTGTGAACTTAATGACCCTGCCACCCCGAATAGTAAATTCAGACTCTGTAGGTAACACATGATGTAGGTTTTATGACCCCCCCTCAGAGCTCCATAAGAGTATCCCCACCGTTATTGTACCCCCCTGATAAACGAGAACCTATTTACTTATACAGCATCTCCTCATCTCCATATTTGAAGAGCCCCCACCTTTCCCGGTGGGTTGATTCTGCTTAGTAATTTATAGAGGAAAAGGTGTAAATATGGGCACCCTCTTTAGTTTCTGACTTAAAGTTACTTTCATTTTGAAAAATTCTGGATTTTTGACCTTCATTAACAACTATTACAAGTTTACTAAATGAGAGGAGGCAAAGCAATGATTAATACCAATTATTTCAATTCCAAAACGAAGATTTAGAAGAAGGTTTTAAAAAAGCATCAGAACAAATGGGGTGCAAATATGGGCCCTCTCCAAAAGAGTCACAAAAAATTGTTTAAAATGTTTTAAAACAGGATAAAACAATACATAATAGTAGAGAATTTATTTATTACAGAAAAAAAATATTTACAGAAATCGCAAACATAACTGGCTGTTTCAGCCCCGGCACAATATAAGTGTGCCCACATTTGGCACATAATACATTTAACCCACTCTTCCCCGCGAGTGTCTTCAGAGAACTTTCCATCACAAAAGATATAAGTTGCCTTCCTCGAGTCTGGTTTATCTCCATCGTTGATATCCAGGTTGATATCATCATCGCTGTCCACAAGGGAAGGATCATAGTAGTCTGATGAGTCCGATGATGAATCGTATCGTTTCGTGGGTCCAATTTTCTTTTTTTGAAGGCCCTTGGTCTTCCCACCCCTGTCCCCTGGCCGGTCTCTTACCCCGGGAACACTCAAGGACGTCTTCTTGGGAGCACTTCTCTCAAGAGACTTGGTCAACTGATCCTTGTATGGTGATCCAGTGATGAGGCTGGACCTTGTTGCTTGGCATCCACGATAAGTGGTTCTCTTCTTAATGTTGGGGATAGGAGATATGTCGAACGGAGAAACTGTATTTGAAGTTCCCTGGGAACATTTCGGTGTTTCAGCATCCTTATCAATTGGCATTGAAAGGGTGCCGATATACACCAACCAAACCTAAGAAAGATGGCCTCTATCACATGTAACCAAAAAGCGTGTGTGACTAAAGGTGTGCTTCTAAAAGTAGATTAAGATCTCTGCTTTCCGGATATCACTGTAAAATTATTTTAAACTAACCATAAGAACATGAAAAGAAAACAATTTCACATGCCTGTCAGAAGTTTGCAGTCCAGAACAAACACCAATTCGCTCAATAACTCACGCTGCATCCACACTACTTGAAAGAATGGTTCCAACTGTACTCTGCTATCTTATATCAACAAGTAGCGCCATCTAAAGTCTTGGAGGCCAGTCTTCAGCACCTCCCATAACCACTTGGGGAGAGATGCCCATATTTACACCAGTGCCCGTTTTTACACTGGTTCCTCTATCGAAACACCCCGATGTATCTCGAAGACGTCCAACGAATCTGAAAGACAGACCGCCGCGACAGAAAATCGATTGCAAAATAGCCTCCATTATTAGCGGTTCATGAGAAAACCCCACTATTCTGGGGTTACGACCCGTCTTCAGATGTGGCCCCTAAGAACCACACTACTATTACTATACCAACAAGGGAAGCGAGAGCCCGCTTACTGATCCGGCGACTTCTCCTCCACACACCCCTGGTGCTCCCCAGTGAGACTATTCCGTTTAGTAAGGAAAAATTTCCCTTTTAGAGTGTTCTTCCTTATGCAGTCTTGTTTTCCTAAGATTAAAACGAATATTTTTAGAACATATTGTCATAATTTATTTAAAAATCAAATTAAATCCGAAAGCATTATTTTTGTCATATTATTTTAACTTTCAACATAACTGTACACTGAAATATTGAGATTGACTTATGCAAGACGACTAGTTAGACAAGTCAATATGAAAATTCGGGAGTAAGGAAATACAGCGTAAATATACATTAAAAATATATTTTTGGAAATTGAAACCTGCGGGTGTAAAGGAAAAATGGGATTTCTCAGACTACGTGGTGATCTTTGATTTTATATTCTATCGATTTTGCTTTTACTTGCAGTGATTGCCCACAGGGATTTTCAGAATCGGAACGTAAAATTTTACTCCGATCGATATCTAGAAAGGGTAAGATGAATATTCTGATGGATACATATTCCTTAGAAACTCGTGAAGATTCAACAAATATTACAGAACGTGTTTGCAGTTTTAAGAATAACTTGAATGTTCTTCAATTCTATTCAAAATCCTTTCTGCAGTTTCTGTGAACGAATTGATGTGTATGGGAAGTCTCTAATTAAGATTAGGCTCGTACAAAGAAATCATGCATGGTATGAAGAAACATCCTCGCATTTTTATGCAATTGTAGAAAAAGAAACAAATTTTTCACCAAGTAGCATTTTCAGATATATGAAATTCCGGGAAAAATAAAGTCTTCGTTGCAGTAGGGGTGCTTAAATTCTCCCAATCAGTCTAATTGAAGGCGGTTGCCCTTATCAATATTAAAATCCACCATAGATCATGGGATACCTTCATATTTTTAATGTTTTCCACATTCTTTGTATCCTTTTTTGGTTTTGGAACGCGCCTTTTATTTCTGGTAATGGCATGAAGCAAAATTTTATGCCGTTCGTATACTGTAATGCCTGCTCTTCTTTATTTACTGCCTGTCATTTATATAAAAACTCATGCGCCTAAATAAATTCTAAAATATCTAAAATTAAGGGATAGATATGAATAACATATGATGTTACTAAGCGTAGCATTTAATGGATTCAGAAGATACCAGGCCACATTAAAGTAGCATATTAAATTGTGAAAAACTGATTGGAAACATTTCTGGCTTCCCAGAGAAAGTGCACAATCCTTTAGAACATGTTTGAGAAATAGCAAGAACAGATGTTCAAATAAAGAGGGATGAAGACTTAGATCAATAGTTTACACTATAGAGGCTTCCATTTAAGAAGTAATGGACACCTTAGGGAAGAAGCTGTATGGAAGCCAAACGAAAAAAAAATTAGAGGTTGAAGACAAATCATCTAATTCTTCTTTCTTGCCTAAAAGAATTCTGCGGTAAAGAAACGCAAGGTAAGTAATTGATTCAGCCAACAACAGACCATCCATTAAGAAATCTATATATCATTCCCAAACGTGACTTAACTAAAGAATTTTAACAAATATGAGATAGGTCAGTTCATAAAATGGGGTACGTTTTAAAAATGTAAGAAATTTCGAAAAAAACATGAAAATTTGCTGAATTTCTAGAAGAAAACGCAGTTAAAATTTTCAAATTGATTCTGAAATATTGATCCTTTATGTGAAGCATGAACAAAATTGATTTTGGTTCAGATGTTCCGAATAGGCGTAGCATATACTGAACCAACTCTACATATAAAATGTTTCCTGGTCCATATGTTGTACCACTAAGCCATTAGAATTTTATTATTCGTTCATGGAACTAATTATTAGGAAAATAAAATCACACTGTAGATAGCATTTCTCCACTAGTAAAATCGGATCACCGCAGATGTAGCAGCTAGTTTCATTCGTAATATGGGTAGACAAGACTGATGATTGAAAGGAACCAAGAATTTGTCTACGAAATTGTGAAAAGAAAGAAAAAAATTTCCTTTCCTTGGTCAGATTTCCTATTTATCATCTAACCCTAATTCATATGTTGAGAACTATCAATGATTACCAACATATGAGGAAAATAATCGGTTAAAATAATACAAGAAAAAGCATATATTTAAGCCGAGAGAACTCGTGTCTCCTTAGCGAACGCTAAGACGGGTGGGGGTCATAGAATGAACCCAAATTAAAATTCAGGCCTGCTCTGTTAAAATCAAATTTTTATTTGGAAAAATAAAACTTTTGAATTTTAGACATTAAGAATATAGTGCTTAACAAAAATAAAATCTACTCGAATATTATTCACTAATAAAGCACGGATTTCTAGAGGTTCATTTTTCGTGCATCTCTTTCACGTGAAAAGTGTGGTGTGCATTCATCGAAAAATATATTTCTTCACTCTACAATTAAATGTATAATGTTATCGTTGATGAATAACTTCCAACTCTTCGCTGGGCTTGTCACACCTTTCGCTAGTCCTTTTTTTCCAGGTAAGCGCGACTCAATATTTTAATAACGAATATTCTGCCTAAATTTTGTTTCTCTCCACTCAATGCCCTCTTTTGATGAAAAAAACTTCCAGAATCACCGTCCTCTTCCGATTCTGTAGCATGTTCGCAGAAACTTTCATGATCTAAAAAAAAATATCTTCTAAAATATCCTCAGGTCCATTGTCTTCATTATCAAAGTCTGGATCTTCATCAGTTTCAATTTCAGCAAGAAGTTGAAGTTTACGCAAACGCTCCATTTCTTTTTCGCATGGAGTCTGCATTGTGAGAAACAGTTAAGTACCTCAATTTTGAAAGGAAAATAACGAGCTAACCGTAGCAGCTACTTGAAATAACTAGTCTGCGGAACAAGCAGAAAGACGCGCGGGGTCATTCCATAACATCAGTAACTGACAAAACGTGTATTAGGAGACGAAATAATTCCCGAAATACTTTCTAAATACTCAGAAAAGGCAGAGGGGATGACTAACTCAGCTACTGATAAGAAAGGTATAAATACGTGGCTAGTTTTCTAGGAATCTGTGTTGTCCTAGGGATTGGGGTCATTAAATGACCTCCGCGCGTTTTCCCGGGTTAAGACCACACCACCGATGTCAAACTGCAAATGCCGTTATGAGATTGGCACAATTAATAAATAAAACTGAAAATCTTTCAGGCACTTACTTTATATGCTATCTATGAAGTTTAATCATAATAATCTTTGTTTCAGAATACAATATATTTTTAAAAATGCTTTCAAATCTATTAAACAGATAATTAAAGATGCACCAGAATTCTACATACATGCTGCATTTGAAACCGAAAGTAAAGGTTTCAGATGACCTAAACAAGTCGAAATGAAAGACTCTTTGAAACGTTTCAAATTATTTAGACAGCCAATGAGAATGTACCTGAAGACAGGAACTGTTCTGGAGATATCTCGGCCTATTCATTAGATTAACCGATGAAATAGAACATCACTAGTCTGCGAGACTCAATACTGGACCTTAGATAATTAGACGTTGGCACACAAGACAGATTCTGATGTGGAAGGGAAATGCCTATTAAATTAACTGAAAATACTAGAGAAAACGTATTTGAAATAGCGAACTCGAGAGAATTTCACAGTTATAGTGTCACATATACAGGCGAGAGACAGAATAATATGAACACTTTAGGGTTTGTACATTTTTTCTAACATCTTCGGAAAGCATGAATGAGTTTTCTTCGAATATTGACCATGAAAAGAAAAGGCTAGAACTCACATTTTACAATGAAGATTCAATCACGAGGGCATTTAGAGGACCGACCAGAAAGTGATGAAGAAGAAAATGATTTAGACTTACCCCTTTTCACAGAAAACTGATAACGATTTGTGATTTTTATCAGTGGTTTCTTGCATGCATTTTGGTGAAAATAGGCATGTATATTCAGGAAGATATAAAGCTTTCCTTAAAAAAATCCCAAAATTTTCAGCATATTTTTTGCTTATAACATGCAGAGTTTTCTACCACATTATACGAAACTTACATAATACTCTACAATATGTTGAGAAGCATTGTATTAAAAATTTAAGTAAATACTTTGAATATCAGAGGAAATAGGATTCTTCGTAGTAATTTTAAACGTAGCATATTTCTTCTTTCATAACTTCAAAGCCAGATGTAAAGGACAACTTATCTTAAAATATCCAGTTAAATACTGTTAAGAGTATGAAAGATATCGGCATTGCAACCGGGTAAATTTCGGTTACGCTCTAAGAGAAGTTGGGTTCTTGCAAAAGATATTTTTTAAACTTAAATTTTCGAACAGTAATATTGAATTTTATGAAAGTTCAATATCCTGAATATTCATGTATACTTGTGAATTAAAAAGATAATTTGAATTACATTTCGGCGTTAAATGTGTAATAGAATAGTAATCCAATAATAGTATAAGCTATTAAAATTATAATAAGGTGAAAATCTACTTTGAAAAAAAAATAAAAAAATGACTTTATAAATCTCAATTCTTCTACATGTACTATTTTGGGAAAATCAAGGTATAAAAAGAAATAAAAGGAAAAACATTCATATCACTAAGCATTATTTGACTTTTATGCTCATATATATAAAAAACCATTTTTACCCAGTATTTCATGGAAGAAACAGCTAAAAATATTCGAACGATATAAAAGAATTTGAGATGTAGAAATTTCTCATGGATATTATTTATGAAGACATTTGATGGTGGTCTTAAAGTATTTTTACCGACAACGATCAATTTTTTAATCGTCATGTCTTGCTAGAAGGCATTTCAATAAAATTACGATACCATCCATTTTATTGATGAAATTCTGCTTGAAAGAATAAAAAAATTTAAGACTATGCCAATAAATTAAATCTGTTGAATTTCCGCTAGATATGTTTCACCAAATTCCCTATATAGGAAATAAAATATTTTTGAAATAAGCGATATTTTGTTTTCCATACCAGTTAATTGAAGTAAATTTTTATATAAAGTTCATACGGTGTGTGCTTTGAGTGTCTGAAACATTTATGCGACAATAGTTCTGCATATCTGTTTAATTTTTTTTTGACAATAAATATTTAACACAAATATGTATCATCAATCTTACATTTCCACTGAAGAGAGAAAATGAGAAAGTATATGCTTTTATCCAAAATATCCCATGGCTTAATTTTATTCCGTAATATGATGCTTATAGTTTGCCGTATTGATGAATTTGTCGTGTCTCAAGATTCTTAAATTTATGAATATTTACTATGAATTTTTTGATGACCAATATATATATATATACTTATTTATTTACAACTCTCTCCGGCCCAGCCTACCCAAGCTGGTGTAAGGCCTTCCACAGGCCGGAGAGGAAACATAAAACGAAAGAAATAAATTACATTAAAAAAGAATTTACAAAGAAACACAAGGAGTGAGCAGAACAATTTAAAAATCATCGATTACAACAATTAACTCAAAAAAGTATGAAGAGCAAAAACACAAAACGCGAAGAGCAAAAACACAAAACGCGAAGAGCAAAAACACAAAACGCAAAGAGCAAAAACACAAAAACCTTATCATTAAAAACACAAAACACAAAAAGCTTAACATTGAAAACACAAAAAGATTAAGAGCAAAAACACAAACCACAAAAAGATTAAGAGAAAAAACACAAAAACTAAAAGAGCAGAAACGCAAAAAACAAACATTAAAAACACAAAAACTAAAAGAGCAGAAACGCAAAAAACAAACATTAAAAACACAAAGAGTTACAAACAAAAATCGAGAGAAAATAAGCATTACAAAAACACAGAAGCACACAAGCGATCTAACAAAAACTTTACAAAGGACAAGACAACAGTTTCTCTTTATAATCCAAGAATAATATTTTTAAGGAATACGAATAAAAATTTTTAAACTTGAGAATGCATAATTACCAAAGAAAGCCAACCTAATTGATCTTCCTGTTCTTCACAATAAATATATAAAAACGGACCAAATGTATGGCAGCATGAATGATAAGTTTCGTTCCACGTTGTCTCCCGTATATAATGGATAGAGACCTAACAACCCAGTATCTAGAGTTGCAAGTAATTACCACAGTCTTGACTTAAGTGGGATTCTATTAATAATTAATTATCTATGAAATGTGTTCCAATTAAAATTCGCAGAAAGCTAACTGATTTCTAATGGCAAAAAAATCGGAGTAACAGATGAAAAACATTAAAACATTCCTTAATTTCAATATAGTAATAGTTTTGATAAATGTGTCTCGATTTAAAATGTAATTACATTCAAATAGAATAGAAAATAGGTATTTCAATCTCAACTTCCAATTAAAATCAAATAATTTTTTTATTTCAATTATAAAATCCTTAAACGCCCAGAAGTAAAATCCTAAAAATGGTGTACTATTTTATCAAAAGAAAACACTCTTTTATCGCACTTTACATGCAGAAGATATCTGCTACAAATATGCTGCTCGAGTTAAATATTATGCTTCAATAACATTTCAATTTGAATCAAAGGATTAGATAGTAAAAATAGATTGAATAATCTCCTTTAAGTTATTAATGTACCATGAAAACTACCATTTAATATAATAAATATACAAAATTTTTCTTATAAATTAAACATTGCTTCATATTATGATAGAATTTTTTTCGAAGTTTTAAAACTCTATCATTATTATTTATATTTCAGACCTGAGACAGCAAGATCTGTTTCTTGAAAGTAACAAATAATTGCAGTGAAAGTTTGTAAAATATAATAACTTTTAATATTTTTCTATTAGAAGGGAATGAACAACATTCATTAATAGAGAGATGGTTGAGACCTTAAGACCGTTAACACTAACCCTATTACTTCGATATACCTATTCTCAAAATCTGTTATAGATTCATATTTGAAATGTTTTATACAAGTAAATTGTATCTTTCTTATTATACCGAAATGATTTGTTTAAAAATAAATTCAAAAATTTATTTTTTACAAATTTTTTTGTACAAAAACAAAAAAAAAATGTACAATTGGCCATTTCGATGTACCTTTTCTCAAATTCTGTTGCAGATACAAGTTTGAAACTTTTTATACAAGTAAAGTACACCATTTTCATTATACAGAAATGAGCTTTTAAAAAAAACCCAAAATTTTATTTTTTACAATTTTGTTTTGTGCCAAAATAGAGTAAAATTTCCCTATCTCTAATTAAACATTTTGTAAATTTATAAAAAATTAAAAATTAACCAGAAGGTCATTTCAGTATAATGAGAAATGTGTACTTTACTTCTTTAAAAATATTTAAAGCATGGATCTATAACAGATTTTGAGAAAAGTTACATCGAAGTAACAGGGTTGGGGTTAACGGACTTAGGGTTCCATTTCCCCTGAAGCATAAAGCATAGTCTAAAATGAATCTGTAGAACAT
>BGPR01002730.1:93554-115215 GCA_013235015.1 Araneus ventricosus
TAAAGCAATTTATATATATATATATATAATATAAATCAAGAAATATAACTAAACATATAATCATACAGAAATAAAGTAAACAAGAATTAAATCTTGCTATCAAAAGTCATTATTTGAACAATACATCAATTTTAAATAAAATCTAATAAGTGAAATTACTAAAGATACCATAAACAAAAGAAAATCAAGTTTAAACATTATATTTCAACAAGTGAAAGAACACTGTTGTTATTAAAAAATAATGAAATAGTCAATCCAAGTAAATGGGTTTTCAACAATTAAAATAGCAGCTTGGCTGTGGACAAGCTTTGTAGGTTAAATTAATTTTTGCTGTACAAACCATCCCAGTTACTATTATTGTTTAAAACAAAACAGGGTAATTTACCTAAAATGAAAATTTAGAAAGAAAAGTCTTATACTAACTATTAACTATAAAGCATGACTATATAGAAACGACTAATATTCAGGATAAAATATGTAAATATTATTATATTGCACTAAAGATATTGCATAAAGACAGTAATATATAATTCAATAAAATACCCATACTATATACATTAAACATAAACCCAATCTGTGTCTCCTCTTAAACTTACCAGAATTCATCTCTTTCAATATAGCCCGCCATGCCTATTGACATCAACATGTTGCCTGGCAAAATCTTACCATGAATCAGCATAATTGAATAAATATTATAATAATTTTTGATATCATGAATTAGTAAGATACCTATATTAAAATTCTCAAAACTATATTAAAAATTGTAATACATTTAGTTATCTAGAAAATATTGAAAATAGTTAAATGTCTATTAAAAGGAAATTTTCTCTTGAAAGATCCTGGCGCAATCTATGTAATAAATCTTGTTTAAATAACTCAATAGCCAAGAATTTGAAAAACTATAAAATATATATATATATATAAATATATGTAAGCAGGAGATTAAGATCATACTAGTGGAAGGTAAGATGCTCTATGAACAATTATTAACTATGATTTCCAAATTCACAGATTTATTGAAAATAAGTACAAGGATGTTTATTAAATTGTTGACTATTTTACATGAGAATCTATAACCGACCTTCTTTCTTCTGTTTCTCTTGAGAAAAAGACTCCTTGTGCATAAACAGAGTATAAAACAAGGCTCACACAACTAAGAGAAATATTCAATTAACGGTGGAATGAAGTTTCAAGGGAAAAGATGCAAATAGTAAGGAGAAAAGTATGCAAGATGTACACAAATGTCTAGTAATTGGTCACATCGATTGAAACTTATGCATGGTATTGAACAATGGAGTACTTCATCAATGGGAAAAAAACACAAGTACAAATTAAATTCCACGAAATAAATGTACAACGTACACAGTTCTACACCTTACAAGAAGATGGTAACGAGAAATGGGTATAAAATACACAAGTTGGGGAAAATGATAAAAAATAAAACATTCAAAAAATCAAATAAAAACACACAAGTACATCATGTCATACAACAATAAAACACTTTAATTTCGCTGAAGAAACACACAATAAAATGGACTGATCCAAATGTATATATGAAAATACCGTCAACAAACCTCATCAAATATTTTGTTATTATTCTTTTTTTCTGACATTATTATTTTTAAACGTGGTTTAATGAATTTAACCAGTGAGTGTTCATTTCTCTATTTTCGAGAAGAGATATGTTAGTTATTTTCAAGTTTTGTCTTTCATCTCTTGTATTCATTTTCAAAGAGACAAGTAAAATTAATTATAATAAACGTCTTGTTAAATAATAAATGAGATTCTACATATAAGAAATAATTTTTTTAAGAAATGCTTCTCATTTTTTAAACATACAGTGAAACCTCTTCGAACGGCCACCCCTGCATAGCGGCCACCCACTCTTAACGACCAATTTTTCCGTGGCACGGATTTTTTCCTACGTATAGACCTGTCTTTAAAATAACCCCTAGCAACGGCCGCAACCTCTAGACAACGGCCGCCTGTTGGGTTCGCCCATCTTATTTTTCACGAAAATCTGCCACTTCATGTTTCTAACCTTGAGCGAAAGGTGGGTTAAGGGGAACGTTAGTTCGTTTGTACGTCTTGCTTCCCTGTTGGCTGTTAGCGGATTCCGATAATTTTGGAGCAAAATATCATTCACACTTGTTTTATTAGATGGTCTATGATCGAGTTGCAAGCGATATCGAGGCGCGTTTTCCTAAATCTCGAGCAGCGCATTGAAATTCTGCGTCCAATATGAGAAGGGGCAAATCGGCGAGAAAGTTAGCTGAATTATTTTGCAACGAAAACGCAAAATCAACAAAATTATTAAAGAAAAGATTTGATTTTTGAAAGAGTACGAAGACACCAGAATTTCGTGGTGTCAAACGGATGAGACACGAAAGTATGTCAACATAAACAGGCTGTTTTGGAATGGTTTAAAACTGTTCGGGCGAAAGAAAATTCTTGTCCGTGGACCTATGATTCAACAAAGGCAAAAGAACACGGATGCTTGGGTGAAAATTTCTCCGCCAGCAATGGGTAGCTGGACCAGATTTCGCATACGGAATAACATTACTTTCGATCACTGTGTGGCGAAGCAGCCGATGTCGACCCAGTTTATGTGAAGATTGGCAGAACTCTTCCACTTCTTTTGGCTGGATATGATGACGAGGACATATTTAGCATGGACAGAGAAACGGCACTCTTTTTCGCGCTTTGCCCAATAAGAGCATGATTCAAAAATCAGAAGAAGCCAGAGGTGGAAAATTCCGAAGGGCGACACCATTAGTTTTTGTGTGAGCGCAGCTGGAGAGAAAGAGAAGCCCCTGGTCATTTGGAGATGTGAAACGAAATTGAAAGAATAGTTGTTTCCGAGAAGAGTAAAAACTTAAAGTAAACACAAGAAATTATATCCTTTTTTCAAAAATGTAAATTCATTAAATAAAGTACTATTTTCTCTTTAGATAGTCTCAAACTTCATTTAAATAAGAAATATGCATCAGATTTGTTTATATTATACATTATAGCAATTATCTTCTAATTGTAACGAAAACCCTTCAGGCGGCCACCCCCCCTCTGAAGACGTAGAATTTTCTCGGAACGGAGGAGTGGCCGCTCAGAGGAAATTTCACTAATAAATACTTTTATGTAGAGATATTCCTCATTTTATTGAATATATATTTATGCATTTCAAAACCAATAAATGTCAATTTTTATTCTTCAGACGATTTAAATCAATATTGGGGAAAAAGATATTCTCTTCTTCCTTGTCGTCTTCTTTCCACCCACACTTTTCTTTCATATTAATCGTTTCTCTTCTCTAATACTTTTAACTCTCTTGTGCCTTGAGGAAGGAGAAAAACCGATAATTATTTATTTGAGTGCATTTATACAAAAGACTTCATTTAACAAATCCTCTTCCTTGATAAAGCAACACAGTTTCTAAATGTTTGTAAAAAAATCAGAGTGTTCTCCGAAGATCATTAAATGTTCTCAGATTTCCAAAATTTTTATGTGATCTTATTAGAGTCCTGAGGTTTATGATATGGTCACATATGTATGTTTTCTTCCCGGAGATATAACAACTTCTTTCCTTCTTTCAAATAAAACATTAGCACTGCATTCAAATATACATACAACCACGTTTGTCTCCTAAAAATGATGATATAATAAAGCTTTCTTCAAACTTATTTCAGAAGCTTCTCGGCATAATTTTTTTCATTTCTTTCAAGATTATACTATTCCTTCTGTGATTTACGCATCCTTTACATTAAATGACTCTCTATTGGAAATTTATTTATTTCTCCAGAATAGTTTCTTATTTCGGCATTACTTGAATACTTAGTTTCAAACCTCTTCTGATTTCCTGTAAAATTTGCTCTTATTTTTGAAAGGAAATGTATAAATTTTAGAGTGGATTGTTATACTTTCAGTTATTTCTCCCATGAATACTGAAACTTCAGTATTAAAGTGATTGAATTACTTTATTCCTTTCATATTGAATTACTTTATTCTTTCATATATATACAACAGACATGTATATATAATGTTAGAATGGAAGAAAATAGATGAATAATCCGATATCTTGGCTTATTTTGAATGGCAATTTGCATCAAAAAATAGCCGGATAGATCTTTTGCCATTTTATTTGATTATCATATCCAAATCATAAAATTTATTTCAATATAACTTGCTGTTTTAAAAAATATTTACATATATTCATCAAATCCTTTATGAATTCTGTCTTAAAGTCTAATTTGCTTTAAGCAAATCCAATAATACATAACTTAAAATATGTATTTGAAACTAGGCACACTTGACCCTACTTTTACTTTTTCTTATATTTCTCGAATATTTGAAATGCAAGCATCATAAAAGGATTTACTTTTAAGAATGATAAATGTACTTATGCTAAACTGATATCTCATTTTATCATAAAATAAATATATTTCATGAAATCGCCTTTTAAGTATCCCTAACCTTAGAGATACTTGGCCCCAAGCTAGGAATGCTTGACCCTATGGTAGGGATACTTGCAAAGAGTACTTAAATTCTTATGATTATTTGTATGTACAAGAAATTTAGATATTAGGTTAAAACTATTGAATTAAGACAAGCTCTTCATTTTCAAATAATATTAATGAAACTAATATTAAAAATAATATGATATGATTGCTATAAAACGCAGTTGTTGCTAATAAAATCAAATTAATTAAGTCAATAAATTAAATCTAGTTATTAAATTAAATTAGTTCAAAATTTAATACACAATCAAAAAAATATTTAACCCTCTCAATCCGAGCGAGGCTGTCTAAAAATTTCCCCTTAACAGCGACGAAGGGCGATTTGAGGCGGTTGGCTTCTTTTGAGGTGAGGTGAGGTTCTGAGATCGCTTAGGAGATAAGAGCGGTGGGGGAGGGTCCAATTATCCTAACCAACCATAGCCCATTTCCGTGCGCCTTAAGGGAAGGTTATATAAGGAGGTGGGGTGGCAAATGACCACCCAGGTTAGGAGAGTCCAATTCATGTCGCTTCTTCCCAAAAAGTCCCGGTTTTAAAGTAGCTAGATGAAAAAGTCACCTCGTGGTTAAAGAGTTAATTAAATGAAAACAATATTGCAATGGAACTGGAAACTTAGCAACATCATTAGCGCTTTGAAGAATTGCCGGTTTCAGAAAATTAAAAAAAAAACAGAATAATATCAAAACGCAAAAAAAGATCTAAAAAATGTTGCACAGAACAAGAAATTGAGATGCTTAGCAGACTTACTCTGTTCTTCTAATATTTAAAGAAAATTAAAAGCAAAAGAATAAAAATATATTTTAGGAGAAAATTCAAATCAAGAAATAAAGACAAACTGAACAGAAATGGCGAAATGTTAAATTAAACCAAACGATAACAAATAGTTTGAACGAAAGATTTTATTCAAATAATAAATACTGTCGACATACACATAACATTACACTTACTTGATTTAATGTTTTAAAAATGAATTTAAAGTTGTTTGGTTTTCAGTAGAAGGTCTCTTTCTTGCTGCGTTGTCTCGCAATCTTTTAAAAAATAAAACGTTATGTGGTGAAGCATCTGGTTGTTTCTCAATATAGCGAAGGGCAACATCTAACGCTGCCGTGCCTTTTACATACGAAGTGATCTTCTTTGTATTTTATATTCTTCTCAATTTTTTATTAACTTTTTCAGCTACCTCGGATTAAGCGGAACTCGGATTAGCGGGACTCTACTGTACATAAATAGATCTTTCTTTATCAGGCGAGGAAAAAATCGATTAATTAAATTTCAATTCTTTTTAAAATTCTTACTAAAATAACTATTTCCATTATTTGAAATTATCATATTAAAAGTAAATTTTATTCACTAAATAATTACTAACAAGCAATTTTTTAATTGTTTTTCTCTATATTTGAGTTGCCATATTGCCGACAAACTCCACGCACCGAAAACTGATCCCATCCACAAAATAAGCTTCGGTCGGCTACGACATCGAAGCTGCAGTAGCGTTTGATAGGGTCAAGTAGCCCTAACTTGACTTTTTCTAAATATTTTAAAAATTAAACTACTTAGAATTAAGATATCGCATAACTCATATATCAAATTATATCTAGAAATAGGCTTAACACTCAGAATTAATTTAATTCATCTATCTTCAATCGTAAGCTTCTAATCTGAGGAATGAAAAAGTGAAAATTTACTTTTGGGCTCCCAAACATAATTACCTACACACCATTACGATATCTTTTCAGATTGGAATTCTATTTTATCTATTTCTATACATTTCCGAGGAGTGAGGATTAATAAAATTTCAGCTCGAATCACTATTCCCAAGGGCTGTCAACCACAATTCCGATTTTTGAGATCGACATGCCGAAAGTAATGATTTTTTCTTTATATTTTGCATTGACATATTTTAAGTTTTATTCTATTGTACTGAGTGTTATGTATGGAGTAGATGTTACGAAATGTATTTAACTTTGTGCGTGAATTTAGTTTAGAAATTATAATTGATTGTCTGAAATTGGCAAGACTAATGTTAGTATATTTTTTTATTATTTTCACGATGACCTCTAAAATCTACAATCTTTGCGATGCGAACGATTTCCAAAAAATCTGATTAATACATTTGCAATGTTGTGATAATAAAATGACATATACAAAATGAAATATATTTTATACATTTCGTTATAAAAATTAGAGATTGAGGCCCTATAGATAAATAAATTTCATATGTTCTGAGAGAAAATGTATATAACAGTTGCGCGTAACAAATTATAGTTACTTTGTTAATCTTGAAATAAGTGTATTAAATTTCAATAAAGTGGACAAGTTTTCTATAATTTGCTGTTCAGTTTTAAGATGATATTTTGATGTTAAATCTTTGGTCGCAAATTAATCGTTATTGATTCTGGAATCAATTTTCCGTCAAAACTCGGATGCTTTGTTTCACCTAATATACTTCGAAGAATAAATTCATGTATGTGAAGCATAAAGAACTGGTTCGAAGTTCATTCATTTTTGTATATCCAATATGATTAATAAATAGGATCTCAGAACAGCTAAAATATCAACTAAAATTGTCCGAATAGCAAAAAATAAATTGCATTACATAAAGTTCTGATCTAAAATAAAGGAGACATACCTTATAAAAATTTCAGCTAATAGGAAAAAATCATAGGAAGATAAAAAAAAGAGAGAAAAAGATGAGAGAAAAATAACTCAAAGATTTTTAGGGACAAAAACCACTTCAACGAATGCTTAAATTAAAAGCCTTTTGCAGACATTATTACTATGGTAATGAGGTTTTATAAAATACTTTTTTCTCAGTCACCAAAAAAATTATTTTTACATTTTTTATGAGATGCTGCTAGAAAAAAAGAGTGAAGTATTTCATTTATGATTAAACGTTTTTTATTTATGGAAAAATGAATTTTGTCTAAAATTAATCAATAGGTTTATCCTGAATATCTTAAGACCTTCATGTTCTTGTTTTGAACATCTTGAGAAGTTTACCTTGCAGTGAATAATATATTGCTTGCATAGTTGCTGAGAATTAAACTATTTTGTAATTAACATTATCAAATTCCTCACAAATAAACGAATAGTGAGGTTTAAAGAATTGCGTAGTGATTCTTTTTTTAAGAAAATGCTCTCCTCTCAAGTTTTGAAAACGGTAAACCTTTAAAACTGATCTTGCTTATTTTTCTTCAGGAAACAAATTCAAAGCTGTTTCAATCCCATAAAAGTATTTTTATTCCTAATTATTACTAGGATGTTGCAAGATCAAGGGTTGTTTCCTCTTCTGGAGTTTTTATTTTAAATTTTTTATTGAAACATCCGCTTATTAAAAACAATGTATTGCATGAACTTTAAAAGTTCAATGCACTTTTATTGAAGAGAGAAATTAAACCCATTTATATTTATCCTAATTTTAAATATGTAAATGTATTAAAATTGAAACCATGTATGCTTATAGAATCGTAAGTAACTACAGCATTAAATTTGGTAAATTATTTAAAATTATAACATTCTAGAGAGGCAAATTTTTTATTTAAAAACTTATTTAATATTTCTGTAAATTCAGTTATTATCAAATTTCTAAAATATACATTTCACTTTTCTAATTTATTTAATACATCTATATTAACCTCAATTTTTGGAAATGCACTGACTCACAACCCTTACAAAAAATACCTACTTGTCCCCCTCCCCCTTTGTTTACTAAGGAATTGCACATGCAATTGTTGATTTTTAAATATTATGGGCCGAGCTTCCTATAATCAATATTCAATCTTATAATGAACATCTCATTTATAACCATAGTATTCATAAAACCACTAATAAAATTAAGCCCTTCTTTTTCCATATATATTTTTAAAGAAAAAAAGATAATGATTAACACAACAATCTATCTGTTCGTATATTATAAAATCAAAGTAAGTGATCTTAATTGTGTATATTCATAAATCATATGAACAATTTTGATAAAAGTAAGAATTCCATTATAAGGTAAGCTAGAAATAGTTTTTTTAGTAATATGTCATTGCTATTTTAATTAGCAGGGTTGTTTTCCCTTCAACTTTTTCCTATACTCGTACTACTATATGTGCTTCACATTACAGTGAAGTAGGCCTTATACGGATTTTCAATGTCTTCCTTTCGAGGATCGAGTCCAAAATTTGATACGAAATTGCAATTGTGGTGACAAGACTGCATGAAAAAGTTTATTTTTCTAAGTCGTAGCCTTTCTGAGTTGTGGCGTTCACATCCAAACGTATATACAGAACAGAACGCCGTCTCTCACCCTTGTGACCATATCAGTCACTGAACGGTTTGATGGGCAATATACGAGAATTTTATTTAAGAAAAAAAAAAGAAAAACGAAACAAACAAAAAGGAAAGAAATATTTACACTATATACAGCACATGCAGTTTCACTTTTACATTATTAATTCGTAATAGTCTTTTCTTTAGATGTTGTTTTATCTTTCTTTTTTGAAGGGAGGGGGATGTCCGGTAATTTGGAACTTGTTGGTTCAGCTTGCTGGAAAGTTTGATGATGATGAGGCCGGAGAAGATCTCTGTTTTCGCGTATGAATTTGACAATCCTACGAATTTTATGCCTGGAGACGAGGGTAGTGGCGACTCTTTTCAGCCATTCTTGTTCGGAGTTTGGCACTGGCTTCCTCATATGCCAAGACACTGTGAGAGTACACTCCGTGACATAGTCAAGTGGAGTGCCAATTCCACCACAACTGCAATAATCGCTGTCAAAGAGGTGAAACCTTTTGACGTAGGCAGGGAAAGGACTATGTTGAGAGAAGAAGATAACGTCCCCTCTAATCCAGTTAGTGGGACGCAGACTAACTGAGAGCATGGTGTTATAGATTTTCCTGCCTGTATCGCCATTCTTCCACCACTCCTCAAGCATGCTCTTCCGGAGGAGGCCTTGTGCGGTTTAGGAAGCTTAGTAATTGAATAGGGTTGCCCATGTTGCGTTGCGTCTTTTGCCAGTTGGTCTGCTCTCTCATTGCCTATATTTCCTGCATGCGTTTAACCCACGATACTTTTATTCTTGGATTTGTTAGGAGGAATTTGTAAATTTGCCTTGCTCTTTGGTCTGTGCTCTTTGAATTGGAAGATGAAATGATACTTGCTCTATTGTCTACGTGTATTTTAAAGGTATTGCGGTTTGGCATATGAGATACGTATATTACTGCTTCATGAAGTGCAGTCAGTTCAACTTTTAAAACACGGCGTTGTTGTCGTTGAGTTTAGCAGACTACTGGTAGTCCCAGATGCCATTGGTCAAAACGTAGAAAGTAGCTCTAACTCCGCGTTCGGTTTTCGAACCATCTGTAAAAATACACTCATGTCCATAAATTAAGGATAATGAAGTTCAGGCAAAGAAAGAGACAGAAGCAAAACAAATTTGACTTATTTGTAAAGTCTATTTATTAAACAAAAGGTAAAGAGCAAAACAGATGCTATATGTTCTACATAATTAATAAAAATTGCGATTTTTACTCCCTGGAGCAAATTTCAAAAAAGAACCTATTTACAAAAAACAGTATAACATGGTTAGTTTGATAGTTAATACGGAGTATGTCTCCCAGACGATGCAATACAGGCCTTACAACGCCTAGGCATGCTGAGTATCAAATTATCAATCTTATCTTGAGGAATATTACACCACTCATCAAGCAATGCCCTCCGAAGTTCCGGTAGACAGGTGGGAGGGGGTTGACGGGCTGCAATTCGTCGGCCAAGCATATCCCACACATACTCTATTGGATTCAAGTCCGGTGAGTATGCTGGCCAATCCATACGGGTGATAACCTCCGATTGAAGGCATTCGTCTATAATGTTTGCACGGTGAGGACGGGCGTTGCCATCCATAAACAGAAATTCAGCACCCATTGCGCCCCGAAACAAACGTACATGTTGTTCCAGAATGACATCCCGATAGATGTGGCCTGTCATCGTTACACTCTGAACATGCAGGTCAGTTCTGGAACCAAGAATAATTCCTCCCCAAACGAGCCATTCTGCACCACCGTAACGGTGTTGTTCAGTTGTGTTCTCTTGGTGGTAACGGGTACCTGGCGCTCTCCATATGAAAGTCCGGTAAGAATCAGACTGCAAACTAAACCTGGACTCGTCGGAAAACATCACACAAGACCACTGTTGCGGTGTCCACAATGCATGCTCTCTACTCCAGGCTAATCTCAGGCGACAGTGAGTTGCGGTAAGTGGAACACATCTGACAGGCCTATGAGCATATAGACCAATGTGTCCTAAGCGTCTGTACACGGTTTGCCTTGAAACTGTCGTACCGGTAGCTGAAGAGAGCTGACGAGACAGGTCTGATGCTGTGCTCCGTCTGTTTCTTTTGGCAGTAACTGCCAAATACCGGTCCTCATTCGGCGTTGTAACTCGGGGGCGACCTGTGCTGTAACATCTACTCACATTACCATCATCTTGGAATCGTTGCCAAAGCCTGGAGATGACACTCTTGGCGATTCCAAGTTCCTCGGATACTTCCAGCTGGGTACGTCCACATTCCAGTCGTCCGATAATTCTACCACGTAAAAAATTATCCAAATGCTTCCTTTGAGCCATAACTATGCGGTTATTGCACTGAAAGGCTTTTAAAGCGCTTGTGAACAATTTTACTTCTTTGCCACCATTCCTTATATACCCCTCTCTTACACTCTCGTCATTGTGACGTACTATCCGCGCCATCTGGTGGTTTCCTGTATTTTGCATATTCTTCTTCAAGATGTGTGTGATAATTCTACAGGTGAAATTTTTATTTTAGAGTTCAATTTCTGTGTGATTCTGAATTATCCTTAATTTATGGACATGAGTGTATTTAAAATGTCCTTTCGGGCTATATTTGCTTCTCCGTCTTCAAAAGAGATTCGGTTCGGTTTGAGATGCTCTGAAGGATGAATGCGCGTATTGCGGTTTGGCATACTAGATGCGTATATTACTGCTTCATGAAGTGCAGTCAGTTCAACTTGAAATACGGCGTTGTTGTCGTTGAGTTTAGCAGACTACTGGTAGGCCCAGATGCCATTGGTCAAAACGTAGAAAGTAGCTCTAACTCCGTGTTCGGTTTTCGAACCATCTGTAAAAATATTTATAATGTCCTTTCGGGCTATATTTGCTTCTCCGTCTTCTAAAGAAATTCGGTTCGGTTTGAGATGCTCTGAAGGATGAATGGACCAGCCTGTTAACCCTTTCTCATGAATGTGGCCAATTATTCGTTACGAATTTACGTTCTGATAATAATAATGTGTTCTAAATTTCACTGTTCCAGATATTTGCGTTCTTGAGTAATTGTGTTCAGATGAATATAGGCAGACTAGTTTTCGATGAATTTCGTCGAAAATTTGACAGATGTCTCCAATTTTGGTGTAAAGGCCGCATACTAAATTTAATTTCACCAGCTTGTTACGGTTTTGAAATATCGTGTTCACAGACAGACCGATCATATAACTTCAAAAATTGATTTTTCGGGCTCAGTAAGGAGAAAAAAAGTGAAGTTTCATCAACATCTTGACGTCGAAATCTTTCAAAATAATAGTAAATTCTCTTTTTTTGCTTTGATCACCAGAAAGCAAAAATTGAATGTTTTTTTTTTGTTATGCAATATTGTTTTTGCACAAATTACGTTTCCTCCCATCGTTTATCCCATCGAAAGCACCAAATTTTTTTGTTTGATTAACGAAGCATATTTATAAAACCATAATAAAGTGAAAACCTCAATGATGCGTCGTTCAAGGACGGCTCAAACTGACTTACTGTCGAATCTTTGAAACCCTTATCAACGAATGCAATAAACTAGTCGTACAATATTAATGGTATAGGTCTATTTTTCATTATTATTTAAGTATGTGATTATGCTCATTAACACTCTGACTCCTAAGCCGGCCGTAACCGGCCATGCAACTTCTATACTAGTGGGGCGGATTACGGGCGGTTGCTGTTCCGAAAGGGAGGAGAAGGCAGTTGGGCGAGTGGTCATTAAAGGGACCCTTAGGGGGAGGGATGAGAGATGAAAGGCCTGCCATTCATATCTCCCGCCACCCGTAGTGAGGAGAAAAGAGGGAACGGGGCGGACGAATCCATTCCACAGATCAATTAGTAAGAAAACCTCCGTACACAACTGCACTCAGATTTTGCGAACTCTTAGTAGTCAGCGGGTTAAGTCAGAAATTATAAATTCACATTAAAATAATAAATATCTAAATTTTAAATAACTGAACATCACTTAAGGCAATAACAGTTCTTGAGAGAGTAACTATGCATGCATATTTCACATTTCTTGAATTTTCATGACAGGACAAAAGAATAATGGGATCCATTTCTCATTATTCGATACGATTCAATGTAATCGAACGAAACTTGATTGATCGAATTATGATTGTCATATTACCGAAAAAATATATGCCGTTTTTGTGATATTCATACATATATATTTTTTCCTTCTTTTTAGGAAAGGAAATGGTCGAATTTTAACATTGTTTTACACACTTTTATTGAAATTCGTGTTTCTTTCTTGGAAAAAATGGAATTTTGTTATCGATATTTGACTCTTTACCTATGTGCCAGATTTTTTAAACTTTGTACACTTACATGTTTTCGTTAAAAATACACGACTTTTACGTTTTCAAAACTTAATTTTTTTATTAATCGATTAATCGAATTAAATTTTGATTTAATACGAGTGGCACAACTTGGAAATAAATTGGAGAAAGAGTTGATTTCATGATTTTATAATCTTTATCATAATGAATTACGGGCTAAAGAGTAGAAAGAAATAAAAAAAGAAATCCTACATTTTGTGTTCTAATAAAAGGGTGTTTTAAAAATAATTTTTATTAATTTTTTTAAAAAACTTTCTGACTTGACAGTCTTATTTTGGTTTCTAATTGAATCGCTGTGAATCATATCGTAATAGAATTTCTTTGAAAATGAATTTTAATATCTATATTATCCATGTCAAGACTGTTGGCGTATGCGTACCACTTGCAAAGTGGAATGGGATTCTGCGCATGTGTGCCACTTGCAAAGTGGAATGGGATGTTGCGCATGCGCCCAACCGGTAAGTGACGCTTGTGTATTAAGCAGAAATGAGTTAGCTGTAATTTATAAATGATGTGGGTAAAGGAATTCTCAATTGAAACCCGCAAATTAAGTATAAAGATAATATGCATTCCGCGCACTGTAAATACTGTAAAAATTGTGTTGTGTGGTGTTTGTGTGATGTAAAATAAAATATAAAAAGAAGCAGCGCCGGATGGTCCGTCATTAACTAATTACATAACGAAAGTGAAAACAACGACCCTATCCGGCAATAAGTTGTAAGCTGTTTTTTGAGAAACTTAACTCTTTAAACACGAGGCGACTTTTTTCTTTTAGCTCCTTTAAAACCGGGACCTTTGGAGAGGAAGCGGATGAATTGGACTCTCCCAACCTGGGTGATCATTTACCACTCCACCCCACCACTTGCTATTACCTCTCCTTAAGGGCACGGAAATGAGCTGCGGTTTGCAAGGATACTTGTGTACTTCTATCACGCTTATCTCCTAAGCGATCTCAGACCCTCACCTCTCCTCAAAAGAAGACAATTGCCTCAGACCGGCCTTCGTAGATGTTAAAGGAAAATTTTTTGACCGCCCCGGACCGCCTCGCTCGGTGTCAGAGAGTTAAAGACCTATAGTGGCTTATTATAAGATTTGTCCGTTCGCTGTCTCTATTGTGGAGGAAAAAACAAGTACATGTGTTTTTATTTGAGCTAAAAAGTAAGAAAGATCATTGTTTAACAAATTCAGTGTAGGAAATGCACTATCCAATATTTGTAACTCTCTAAAGATGCTTTTAGTTTGAAAGTAAGCGGGATGAAACGGAAGAAGGAGAGATGGCTAAACTAGACAGAAAGACATTATAATTAAGGATGTACTGTATATGCCTCACTGTAATTCAAAGTCTTGTTAGATTTATAAAACTATACTCAAATCATATTTTTAGAGCGAATACATTCAACACACAGAATATATTTTTAAAGCGAATACTTTCAACGCTCATAAGCTACATTTTTACATCTAAAGTAGCAGGTGTTTATTTTTAAAAACTTGAGATTTTAAGATTTACATGTAAAATTTTAATTGAACTCTAAAAATTAATTGATGTTTGCAGCTCAAAGTAACTTCGGAGAATATTTCTCATTTTATCACAGAAATGTACAGATGCAAGTAATTTATTGTAAAAAATAAGGATGCAATTCTTGTCAAAAATTTACATTAATCTTCTGCGTTTTTCAATATAATATTATTCATTGAAAATTTCTAGAAAAATCTAGGATAAAACTCCAGGAAATGATGCGTGCTTCCAAAATAGACTTAATTGCTCAAAACAATTCTCCGTCATTTCGATAGTAATTTAATTATTGTCGAATGAAAGTATCAAATGAACAACAATATTTTAAGTAATGAAAGATGGAATTCCCTTCAAAAAAAGTTCTGTTTATCGAGAGCATTTGTACTTAAAATGTTAGTCATCCGAAATTACGAGAAAAATCTGAGTTAAAGTTTTAGGAAATCACATGCATTTCCAAAATAGACTTTTAAAATGTGCTTATTTCAATTTTTCTCTAATAACTCGAACTTTCCGTCTTTATGGGATATTTTCATCCCACTTCAAAAGCATCTGAGTGGATGTCGGAGACTCTCTCTAAGATTAAGATAAGATGATTACCTAGCCCGTTGAATGGCCGTCATTCTTGTAATGAAGCTGCAGCTGGCAGAAGAAGTAAGTAAGAAATCACCACTTAGTGAAAGATGCAAGAAAAAGGAAATATATTACGTTCTTCGCTCTTTGTAAACAACTTAAACACTTCAGTTAAATTATTAGAGTGGAAATATTACGGACATATTGATGGTAAAATGATTATGTTGTCAGGTATGTAAAAGGCATCTTCCTCAAGTGATTGCTCATATTCTTTTCATATTTATTCGTAATTTTTTTGTTTCGGGGAGAAACTTTGTCATTATTTCCGAAATTCAGAATTCGTGCTTTTTTCTGACATATTTATAGTAAAGAAATGCTCAATTTTTCTTATTGAGAAAGGGATTTAAAATTGCATATATTTTAGATAAAAAAATAGTATTCGAAACCAACGTCTTGTGATGTAATGAATTTGGGACAGACAGTTAAAGAAGTTGTTAAGATTTTCTTATGAGTGAGCTTATATATTGAAATTCTTTATTATACTGTGGCCGGATGAAGAGTTGCTTTACTCCAAATCATTTCATCCTACCACATAAGCATATTACAAGACATGTTAAACCTAAACGCTTGCTAAATAAAGAGATATCACAATGAAGGAATTATAGGAAAGGTTTTAATGTATGTATGATAAAGGAATGAAAGGTAAAGTATATAGCACAATATCATAATAGTCCGAAGATTAATCAGGCTAAAGCATGATATAGCTATCATGGCACCACAAAAGCTTTTTTTGCATCGTTCAAAAATTATGTACATGGTAGATTATCTGAGTTTATTAATGATAATTCTCTCTCTATTACATGGTTAAAAGTAGTAACTAAAATAATAGAAACTAGCTGATCCAGCACAGATCTTCTGCGCTCCATTACACGGACGCCATGCATTTTTGGCGCATTCTGGCTCCTGACACTTCAACTGCCCAAAAATGCAGAGAGCACCAACTATCGTTAGGAAAGAATTTGAGCCAAGTTGGCGATTCAGGTTTTCAAGAAAAATTGGCAAGACAAAAATGTAATGTGAAACTTAAACTACAATTAAGCCTATTTTCGCGTTCTTTCTGTTAGACGCCTATTTCTGTCAATAATATTCCTTTTAGATCTCCATTCCTATGACTGAATAGGGGTTTAGGCGACTCGGCGAGCCCTCTTACGAGCATTGCTAATTATATTTTTCAGTTCCATTAAAATTCTAAGCGGCGACGGTTGGAAAAACGTTCTAAAACAGACTGAAAGTATGTACGGCGCTTTGTTTACATTTAACTGTTGCCATTCGACAATAAGTAATAGGCTCGATATCTGTGCCACGCATGTTAGCGTTTTATATATAAAGATTATTAAAAGTCATCAAATATTTTCAAATGAGATGACTACGAGCCACAGAATATTGTTTGTTTCTGTTTCAATAAAATGAAGTTTGCTTTACACCACAACAGTGGCGAATCCAGGGGAAGGGCTATCGGGCTGCAGCCCCCCCCCCAGAGCTAAACCAAAATTCTTGATTTAATTTAAAATCACTACAACGGTTTGATCTTAATTTTCATTTTAAAAAAATAGTAATAAAATCGTGACAACATTGCTTTCTGACTTGACAGGTTCGAAAATTTTCCTACTTTTCTAGTCATTCCACTTCCACTTGTAGCACTGGCGCGGTCGAAAACATTTTTTGGCCTGTTATTTCATTGCATTTTTTATTAAATTATCGGAAGTATTGTAGTGTTCTTTATTATTCTTATTGTCAGGAGAGGAAAGCCTGTAAAGTTAAAGTGTTTTGGTTTATATAAGCCATGAGGTTTGACATTCGCCACTACGATACAAAATTTTTATGACCTCAGCCCCCCCCCAGACCCGAATCCTGGATTCGCCACTGCACCAGTTTAATAAGTTTAAATTTCATTCCCATCAGAGGTCTAATGGGATAAGATAAGGCACAGCATGACTGAGGAACACAAAAAAGAAGAAGAAGTTAATAGATTCTAAAAGTATGCTTTGAGCTAAGCCAGTATTATTCAAAAACTGGTCGATAGATATGTGTTTTAGCAACATTTCGCTCTTTGATGGTGTTCCTCGAGGAGTAGTAGAAATGTAAGCTAGTTTCCTCTTAAACATTCCAGAAATGCAACCCATCTTTATATTAGGAGCTAGGTCAAACGTCTGCCTATGGTATTATCCATGTGCTACAGGCCGCCTTCCCTATCAAAAGATGCCACACATCTAATTAATTAGAAATTTTCGACCCATTTCTTAGAATCATCAGTTAAGATTTTATTATTTTGCCAAAGTAAATTTATAAAAGCTATGGTTTTTATGAGTTTATTAATCATTTCCAAGACGATGATTTCTCATCAAACCAACTTTTTATAGATTTTTTTTCTTAACCAGGCGGTAGTCTTTTGACGATTTATTAGTAAGAATGCGTTTATAGTATCTGATAAATACAATAGATGGCAGTCCTATTTTTTTCCAAGTCATTAACATTGTTCTCACGAAAATAATTGCTTGTGCCAATGCAAGAGTTAATTATATTTAAGTGTTTATAATTTAATTTGAGTTGATTTATTTGTGTTGCACAGGATTTACTTATTATTAATTAAGTATTTTTAACAATAAGTCATTATAAAATCAAACATTTTATTATAGCCATCAATCATCACTCTCTCCATAAATCATTAGAAGATATCTTATTCATTCATTAATTTTCTGTACTGTTGTCGCTCATCGAATTTCAGCTACATTATCAGGACAACATTAATATAAGCTATCGGTTGGTTAATTTTTTAAAGGCTTCACCTTGCTCTTTTCCTAACTTTTCTCCAGACCTGGTGTCCCGTATACAGGACATCAACTTTGAACTGCTCCTATTAATTCAATAATTGACGAAACTACATGCTGTTTTTTCATTTGATTCTCGATTTTCTTATAAATATAATCTTTGCCAGAATTTTTTTGTTTCGGGCATGGAATCATTTCACTTTTTTAGTTTTTCCAAAAAAATAGAGAAAATCATCGTTTTTCCCAAAATGGAGCTCGGTGGTGAATTTTATTTTTCAAGTAATTTCTTGTTTTTAATCCTTTTTTACCAATTAAAAGCCCTCTACAATATTTTATTATCCTTTGACAACCATTTTAAAGTGAAATTTGTGTGATTTTTTTGTCTTTTTTTAGTTGAAATATCCGGTATTGTCCGTATGCCGGACATGGGGCAATTTTTTTAATTTTTCATCTACAGGCTTGAATTTTCATTTATGATTTAACCTTTGCAGTAGTACACAGTTTGCCAAAAGAAAAAAAATTCTAACTCCATTATTTCTTAATTCCGACTGAAAGGGTATAATCAGTAAATCTATCTATCAAACATGCTAGAACTCTTTAGTAAGAAGTAAATAATCCTTTCATTCGATAATACCAGAAAATAGAACATAAAACCTGGCTAAGAATAAAACATCTTACTTATCAGTGTATGAAGTGAGTGAAATTAAGTGAAGCATATGGTGACACGTGTTCTAAGATGCCTTACGGCGGCCATCATTTTTTCCGACCTTAATCTCTACTTTTTTTTATACTTATCTTGCGGCTTAAGAGATCTTCCTCTCAGAACACTTTAGAAGCATTACTAATTTGTGCGTTGAACATTTAGACCATTAGATAAAGCAATAAAAAGTAAAAGCATTCAAGTGAAACTTCTAACAACATAAGCACTTTCATTAAGAATACTTGATTTACTCCTTAAAACGAGGTCATTTAACATGGTAAATCACTTATTTATTTTACTTTTCAGCATTTATTTAATTTCTTGAATACATGAGTTATATTATTTTGAAAAAAAATACGAATATTATTTAGACACTTTATAAGCATTAGTAATTTGTGGGTTGAACATTTGGACCATTAGATAAAGCAATAAAAAGTAAAAGCACTTAAGAGAAACTTCTAACAACATAAGCACTTTCATCAAGAATACTTGCTTTACTCCTTGAAACGAGGTCATTTGAGCATGGCAAATCACTTATTTATTTTACTTTAAAGCATTTATTTAATTTCTTGAATACATGCGTTATCTTATTTTGAAAAAAATACGAATATTATTTAGACACTTTATAAGCATTACTAATTTGTGGGTTGAACATTTGGAACACTAGATAAAGCAATAAAAAATAAAACCACTCAAGTGAAACTTCTAACTACATAAGCACTTTCATTAAGAATACTTGATTTACTCCTTAAAACGAGGTCATTTGAACATGGTAAATCACTTATTTATTTTACTTTTCAGCATTTATTTAATTTCTTGAATACATGCTTTATATTATTTTTAAAAAAATACGAATATTATTTAGACACTTTATAAGCATTAGTAATTTGTGGATTGAACATTTGGACCATTAGATAAAGCAATAAAAAGTAAAAGCACTCAAGTGAAACTTCTAACAACATAAGCACTTTCATTAAGAGATGATTTACTCCTTGAGCGAGGTCATTTGAACATGGTAAATCACTTATTAATTTTACTTTTCAGCATTTATTTAATTTCTTGAATGCATGCGTTATCTTATTTTGAAAAAAATGCGAATATTATTTAGACACTTTATAAGCATTACTAATTTGTGTGTTGAATATTTGGGACTTTAGATGAAGCAATAAAAAGTAAAAGCACTCAAGTGAAACTTCTATAGCTATAACATAAGCACTTTCATTAAGAATACTTGATTTACTCCTTGAAACGAGGTCATTTGAACATGGTAAATCACTTATTTATTTTACTTTTCAGCATTTAATAAATTTTTTGTATATATGCGTTATATCATTTTTAAAGAAAACCAATATTATTTACGATTAGTAAATTTTTAATGGCAAATAGTTTAATAGCAATTTATAAATGTGTGACAACAGTTAAAATATACCCACAAAAGTCGCATAAGATCGTGAAAGATAATCTTGTAAAACTGTGCATTAAAAAAATAATTTATTCAAAATATTAAGAATTCTCTACAAGCAGAAAAAAATAGATTTTGAAAGTTTACTCTATTATCACATCATGATCAATCAACAACATACAGCATTCGGAATAATAAACAACTTCGAGGAGATACCTTACACTCTCTAGGGTTAATAATTAAGACCTGAAATTTTTTAAGCAGATTCATAGTTAATAAATGGTAAATATTGTATAGATAAGTGAAAAAAAACATTAAGTGCTTTTATTACTCAGAAATAAGTTTTGCGATTTTAAATCTGAGTATTTAACATTCTATTAGGGTGCATGAAAAGTAATTTCGTTCTTAGAATGTTTGAATACCAAAGTAGCACTCTGGATCAATCGATTATTAAATTCAAAATGCTATATAAACTTTGTATGTTTTTCTGTAATATATACTCATCTAGACTTCTTTCTTTCATCTTAGAATCGGGAAATGGTTGAAAAACATTAAGGGATTTTATCTATCTTGAGGCACTATTTGAAGGGGAGTTGGAACTCTAAATTCGAAAATGTGAAATTGGCCACTTCGATGGACATTTTCTCAAAGTCTGTTATAGATTCATGTTTGAAATTTTTTATAGAAGTAAAGTACACCTTTCTCATTATACTGAAATGAGCTTTTGTTATATTTTTAATTTTTTATAAATTTATAAAATAGTTATTAACACATAGTGAAATGTTACCCTATTTTGACACACAAAAATTGCAAAAAATTAAGTTTTGACTTTTTTAAAGACGCTCATTTCGGTGTAATGACAAAGATGTACTTTACTTGCATAAAAAGTTTCAAACATGTATCTATAAAAGATTTTGAGAAAAGGTACATCGAAATGGCCAATTTCACATTCTTTGTTTCGACATTGAAAAATTTTTGAATTTTTTTAAAAATCATTTCAGGATAATGAAAAAGATGTACTTTACTACAAAAAATTTCACATATGAATCTATAACAGATTTTGAGAAAAGGTACATCGAAGTAAAAGTGTTAGGGTTAACGGACTTGGGGTTCCAACTCCACTTAAATTAGGCCAATGCTACTCGCAGAATTAGCATGTTGAGAAGAATGAAAAGATTAGTTACTCCAAGACAGTTCAAACCTAGTACAAATATTTCACGGTAGGATACCTAGCACTTGAAATCAAAACCAAAAGTGCTAGTTCGACAGCTGTAAACCTTAAGGAGTTGAGAGGAAACATGCAGGTCAATACAACAATCAGCAATCGAACACTTGGCGAAAAGTTTGGACATTCCAATAACACGATATGTCGAGTATTAGATAAACTGCAAAAAATTCACAGGAATTCTAAAAAGGTTCCTCACGAACTAAGCCCAATCCACGGGGCACCACGAGTACACGGATATGACTTGCTGCTGGATAAGTAAGCAGGAAGTA
>BGPR01002730.1:115225-130136 GCA_013235015.1 Araneus ventricosus
TGTCCTATATATAGGACGATGGTAAAATCCACTACTACATACTTTTCAGTCAAGCATCTTGGTTTACATGAAATGGTAGTAAACATTCAAAGCAAAATCCTAAAATTACATTTTTCGCAAATAGTTAAGGGTTGTCTTGTACAGTTTTCAAACTGTCATTGGCGTTGTTTTCCATTTATTAATTATTATTCTTTTGAAATTCGAATTAACTTGGATTTTTTTTGAATGCCTAAACTCATACTTGCAACATTTTGAGGTACACACAATCCCAAGTAAGCTATAGTAATATGTCGATGAAATTTGAGGAATTCTACAGCGTTTTCTGGAGCAAAAAGTTTTTAATGTTTCTAAACCAGTGATGTTTCAAATGCATATTTGAATAATGGTTAATACCACTTTTTTCCTTGCCTGGATGAAAAATGTGTTTTTATGAGATTTTCCAACAAATCTACACCATTTTTGTATAAATTATACGAAACAACATACCGTATATCTACTTTCCACCCTTCATTCTTCTTTCTTTTTATAAAGACTCTTTTGTCTTCAAAATTGGTGATCAATGATACAACTCAATTGTCAATCCATCGAACAGCTGCAATTTTATTAAAAGGCATTTTGTCATTCTATTCTCCTTAACTGTACCCGTAGCAAAGGAACGCTTGCTTTTGGGGGACCAAAAAGATCACACAAACTAAAAAGTTTGAGTTTCAAGAACAGACATCCAATTTTCAACGACTGTTTGGGCTAATGATTTCTTCTCTTTCTTTCTTTTCATAGTCATGCCACAACTGTTTTTAGAATTGGTTTACTGCCTGATATGGCATAATACGAGAAAGATACACTTTGAAAGATGAGAGTATTCTTAGATTGTATCCAAATATTGTGGGTTTTCCTTTCATGCACATTTTGCATCCATGTCTTTCAAAATAGCAGACTATTCTTTCATCATTACTTAAATGTTCAGAAAACACACCAAACCGTTGTGAAACTTTATTCAACAATTTGTAAATTTGGCGTACCTTTTAATAGCGATCTGAATCAATAGCAGTATTGTGACTGAAGCATAAATACCTCTTCATATCTAAGTATCGCTTTCTTGACATTGTTTGGCTAACAAGCGTTGTTCCAGTATCAGAAGCATTTCCCCAGTACTTTTTTTCTTCGGCTAAAATCTGATATCCACTATAGAAAATTATATTTAAAACTTGTTTCAGTTAATCGAATTTAGACAAAAAACCCATGAATATTTTTCTGTCAAGCATGCTTGTTACCTTCTACCATAGCTGTACAATCATATTTTCAGGCATCATCTCGAGAAGTTCCACGGTGATTTTCCTATAATCATATCTGTAAAATAATTCAGGAGATGATGGAAATTTTGGTGCACAATTAGTCCATGAAGGGGTTAAAATATATTCAATAGCATCCTTTTCCTTTATAATTTCAATTGTTCCATCTGTTTCTTCTTGAATCTTTTCGTCAAAAGCAACATGACCGTGTTCACTGCTGGTGCAAGAAACATCAATTTCTTCATCATCAATGACAATTTCTGGATCAGGTGGTAATATTATCATTTAAAAATCATTATCATCATATTCATCGGCTATTGAAATTAACTCTTTAATTCCAAGGAAACTTTTGTCTTTTAGCTCCTTTAAAACAGGGAATTTTTGGGAGGAAATGACATGGATTGGATTCTCCTAAAGTGGGTGGTTATTTCCCACGCCACCCAACCCCCTGCTTTAACTTTCCCTTAAGGCACGCGGAAATGGGCTGTGGTTAGCAAGCAAATTTGACCCCCTACCGCGCTTATCTCCTATGAGAATTCAGAACCTCCCCTTCCCTCAAAAGAAGCCAACAGCCTCAGACCGGCCTTCCTCGCTGTTAAGGCCAAATTTTTAGACGGCCCGGGTCCACCTCGTTCGCTATGAGAAGGTTAAATACTTAAAAGCTTCTTCAGTTAAAAATTTCCGACTCACTTCCACTACTGTTCTGAAAGGAACTAATGTGAAATCAGATCACGTCTCGAACAGCAGTATTCTTTTCCCTACAAAACATAGCGTCAGCACGTGACTAAAACTCTCAAACAAAGAAAAAGCTCAAATATATAACTCAAGACACACCTCCAGGTTCACGTTCCAAGCAAACGAGATGTTATTAAGTTTTGCAATTAGTAAAAGATAGATATTATAATACCTTTCTCGAAATTTCAAACGCCTTTGTATGGGTGTGCATAGTAGGGGATTTTACTATCGTCCTATATATAGGACGGCACCTAAAACCTTTGTAAAACCAGTTTGAATATAGCTTTTTGTTTGCAAATTTTACTCAGAAATAATATCTAAGACTTGTCATGAATAAAACGGAAGAAAAATTTGTATTTTTTTTCTCATAATTATTTAAAAGAAAAATATAATTCATGTCAAATAAAGTAGCAAAAATTAGCCAAATTCAAAATTCTTAAAAAAAATAAAATGATCAAAATTGGACTTAAAAAGATAATAAATAACACTTACCAATCTTAAAATATATTTTAGAAGCGGAACATAAATAAAAAATGCGATATAGGCTATGAAAATTCGACAAATCTGAGCTGTCCTATATATAGGGCGATGGTAAAATACGGGTTAAACAATTTTTGGTTAGATATTGTGACCAAAATTGCCATGATAAAAATTATATTTTCGAAGAAATCTCCGGAATTAATTGTTTCAAATTACGTAATTCCTTTGTTGATAGTGCTCCAAGTTATAGAATAACATTTTCTGTTCTTATAAAAATTCTGATATTTGAATGTAAATATATAATAAATATTTGCTGTTAGTCTTTCAAACAAAAAATATTCTTCTTATGAAAGTATTCTAATGAAACGATATATACTAAACCATTGAAATTTTTCATGTTTCCTTTATTCACAAGTTTCATGATCCAGTCGATCACTGACAGATAATAATCAGTTCTTATTCTTTATTTTAAAAGATATATCAGACGGAGTTTCTAATATTGTTAACTTAGCAGTAAACGAATCGAAAAATCTTCGATTTATTCCTCCTATAAAATGGAGTACGTTCTTCAGAATGTATACAACACTTAATTTAAAGAAAAAAAGATTTTAAGTATTTTAATTTATTTGAGTACACTTCCTTCAAATAAGCAAGAAGATGGGATTGTAGAGTTTGTGTAAGTGTAGCTAAGACGTTATCTAACGGAATCAAGTAGTATTTTTCTCAATAATCTTTCTGCAAATCATATTCAGAAAGATTATTACAAATACACTTATTAACATTTCTTGCTAATTGTTCGTATTATTTATTGCATCATAATTTATTTTTAAATTAAAATTAAGTTTTAAGAAAAGTTAAATTAATAAGATTACCATTTTATACACATCCATCCCATAACAGTTAAAGGTTAAAATATTTCTATTATAATGTGTGGTATAATTAAACTCAAACTTTACAAAATGAAGGTTATATTGGATATATAGTCTTTAACATTTTATTCATAATATCATTGCTCGAAAAACAAAATAGTAATTTGCCTTTCTTCAAATCTCTTAAGTAATCTGTTTAGTTAAAAGCTATTGATTAAAAAGTGGCACTTATTCACTATAAGCATTAAAAAAAGTTTGGTAATTAAATTTTCTCTGCAATAATTCTATTAACTTTAACCAATATTTTTTATTTAACTTTAATTCATTAAACGTGATATATGATCTTTCAAAATAATTTTTCTTGAACCCAGAATATTTAATACCTCCGGAAGATCAGAATGTAAAGAGCAAGGCAAGAACAAAGATATAATGATGTGGGAATTCCAGCCTCAATTTTGCTTAATTTCCGTTTCTGCTTAATATTATTTAATGAATTATATAACAGGATCAAATCGATCGAATAAAATGTGCATGAAGTCTCGCTAAATCTATCTATCAATGTTTCTACGAGAACAATCATTCAGATTGTCCGTTGTCCTCGACAGATAAGGATATAATAAACAAGAGAAAAGTTTTTATGTTAAAAATTTCAGATAAATTTTTATTGCACTTCTGTTTGCACGCAACATTACTCAATGAATTCCGTAGCTACTACCACAACCCTGAAATAAAAAGTGTAAGATAACTGAAATATATATGTAATGTTTGGACAACCATTATGGTAATCAAGCCCAGGTCAAGAGAAACCAGCTTATTACTTTTTCTTGTCCAAGTTAGTGCAGAATTGGTCAAAAAAGCTTGACCTCCAGATTTCGACCTTCACTTTTCATACCGTTATGAGTCAGAAAAAACCTTTTTCCTGAATTATGTCGGTCTGTCTGTCTGTGGACACGATAACTCAAAAACTCAACAAGCTAGACGATTCAAGTTGTCAAACATATGTAGCCTTTACAATAAATTGAACATCTCAATCAAACTTTGGTTGAAATACGTCTCAGGGAGATCTGTCTCTTTATTCCTGTGGATGTGTTCAAGATAACTCAGAAAAAGAAAGAGCTAGAACAGGAAAAATTTTGTGCATGGCTTTATCACCAGAATTGTAAAATCCATTGCAGAATTTTGATCAAATCCTTCAGAAAGTTGACCGTCTGTAAATCTGATTATTTGTGTTTATATGAAGGAGATAAATAAAAAACGCCGTGTTGTCCTAACTCATAAACACCCTCAAGTCCAGGGGATATACTCCTGCTAGTAATAGCATATGTTGTCTGTGTCATGGAAGCACGTGGGAAATTTGCTCATCGAAGATAGGCGCAGTTGTTTACATCCAGCAGTTATAAGGCAGGGATTTATTTCGAATTGATCTTGTACCCTCAGTGGTAAACGATAAGACTTTCCTTTAATGTTGAATTAATTTCCAGTGTTTTTATGTTCTTTTGTTACAATAAAAGTTGTTGCGATCCACGTCCTTTGGAACTTAAATCCCAGAAACGATCCTCACATCTTAAAAAGTTATTAAAATATTTAAAAAATGCATATTCTGTTACTAGGTTCTCAGACATTTAAGACTATCCAAAACTATTTAAATTCTTAAAATTTGGTATATTTCGCCACATGACTGATACTTTCGTTAAAATTTCATCTTTTTGCGAAGTACCAAACTCACAAAATTCAAGAGTTCTTAAAATCAATAAATTTCAATAATTGAAAAATTACTGTATTTCTTTAATTACAAACATTTTACTAAACATCATGATGACTTTCGTTCATTAGAGTAATTAAATAATGTCATTAGTAACCCTAAAATGAATCAATCCATTAAAACTATTCTGCGTTGAGTGAATTTAATTCATTGGTATATCATATATTTTATCTCTATATTCAGACAGAAAGTGTAATTACTGAAAACTACCTTTTGAAAATGAATCTAGAAGTTTGATATCAAAAGATATTTCAGTTGTTTTATACTAGCTGATAATGGGAAACTTCAGCATTTTTTTATATTTTTTAAATCGATTTAAAATGCTTCGAAACGAACAATATAATTGAAAAAAAATTCTAGGCAGTTTTGTTTTTCAAAATTTGCAATCAAAGCTCGCCTCTCAGAAAAAGCGGGAAAAAAGATCCATTTTGGCGCGAAACAGGTCTGACGTCAAAGTTACCAGACAGGGGAGACATACTCTTCCTTCCCGTTCGCGCTGTATAGAGATTCCCTTTTTGCTATATTTTCCGACTATCGCATCAGATAAAATAATGTCGGAAAGATACAAGTATTGTATTGTTCCTAAATGCCGTAATACAAGTGTAACGGCATCCGATAAATTATTTATCGATGTGCCAAAAAATTGTTATTCGCAAAAAGTGGTGTAAAGCGATGAAGAGCAAACCGAAGCTAAATCTGAAATTATCAGCAAGCAGCGTTCGTCATGTCTGTGGAGATCATTTTGATGTGAGTTATTAATCTGTATTACACCTATTAAAATTGTATATCATGAAGCACAGTAAATTCAGAATTCGATATCTTTTTTATTTTTAAAAGAAGTATAAGGTGAGGTTAGCAGCAAAAATAATTAAGATATTTTAAAGCAAATAGTTAAAGTTAATTAGTTTTTTCCCATTTGATTACATGAAATTTATTTTTTTAACTTTGGGATAAATTTATCTCATCGTGCATCTCGAGTTTGTTGATGGCAGTACTTAAATTTCTAGATCAGTCGCATTTGATCTGGTTTGAATATTATTATAAATTTATATAGTTTTTTTATATAATTCAAAAAATAACTAACATAATGAAAAAAGCTTACTTTGCAGTAAAGAAGACTTACTACTTATATATGCTTTGCTCGTATCTTTTACTTTCTTTTTTTTCTAGCAATTTACGAAAGTGGTTACAGTTTTATCATTTTTAATTTTTTAGTGTATTTCTTTATATAAGTTATTTTTACCAGATTTTATATTAATTAGTATAAACTAGTATTTTAAAATTAATACTTGTACAAAGGAAATAATTTATATAGTAAAATAAAGCGTAGTGAAATAAAACTATAAAATAAAATTAATTTTTAAAAGACACAGGTGTGTTTTTAGAAAAATGCCGTACCTGAAATTATTTTGAACGGAACTTCTGAAATAAATAAATTCCTGTTTTTTTTTTTTTGTAGGCATACGAAATTTTATACATCATGCAAAGTCAGGTTCTTATCTTTTCGTTCATGCTTGTGCAGCAGAAATCGCAGCCTCTTCTCGGATTGCCCGAGGGCCCCTCTGCAATTGATTGTTGCTTGATGGTTTCGAAAACCTATCCGTTTTTCCTACGGCGAAGCCTTTTCTGTATAGTATAGAGCCCTGTTCCGGTAACTGAATGCATTCAAGGGAAAGTCAAAACAACTTTTCTTATGAGATAATTTACGAGCCGGCGTTTTGTGTCCTGTTTCTTTGTCGGAACTGAATAATTACAGACACATGTACTGACAAAACATTTGTGTTACTTCCCTTGTAATAAAATAAGTAAGCGATCAGGATTTTACTGATAGAAAGTGACAAAGTTTAAATGCATTTTTCTCAAAGTTTTATTTTTGTTGATTATTATATATATAATAAAAGAATTAGTATGGATTTTGGCCCGAGATTCTAATTATTTTTTTTAATTACCAAAGTTAATATTTTTAAAATGTTCAAGTTTTATTCAGGCTTATAGTTACAAAAATAATTATTAAATTTCAAAAAATAATCAGATCTTCAATCTCATGGTTACTTTTGTTTCCAATAATCCAAGAAACTTAAAATAACTAAAAAATATTAAAAATTAAGTATTTTATAAAACCTTAAAAAAACTTCAAAAATGTCAATTTTTTTATAAGTTTAAAAGAATAGTTCTTGCTAAAATGACTTTTTAAAAATCAGATTCTATTTAATAATAAACTATGGATAAAAGTCATTGATTACATTCTATTAATACTGCCTCCTTTTTCTTTTCTTTTCTTTTTTTTTTTGAAAAAGGATACTCTTTAGCCTTAAGTTTGTAATAGATGATAATCTTAAAATCGTAGGGGAAAAAAGTAATTATAAGACAAAAAAGGAGAAATCTTACCGTTGTGCTTTTACTCCTCGTATCTCAGGCATCATAAAATCGGAATTTTACTTGAAATACATTGCCATCATTGTCGAATCAATCCTTGGCAGTTTATCCGATTTAGCTTGTACAAAACCAATATCCATTGTGAAATTGAACGTTGAATAGTAGAAAAGCTAAAAACTTCACTTTTAAAATGTTAGCTGGTACAAACGACTTGATTCAAAGCAGAGTACAGAACTAGCGAAAGAGAAGTATGCGAAGGAAGGCACCCTTGACGTCAGAATCTTCTCATCCAATGAGAGTGCGTTTCGGATTGCATCGTGATTCCCCCGCTATTTCAGTGCATCTTTCGCTCGCAATATTTAAATAAATAAATTTTTCTGTAAAATTTCACTTGCATATTTGAAATTAGAATGATTTTTTCTACAAATACGCATGACTTTCACGTGTTTTTAAAAAATGCTAAGTTCCCATTTTTTAAAAAAATGACGAGAGGCTCTTTTCATACAGCCGCTGATGTTAAGGGCGTAGGACTACTTTACTTTTTTGTTTCTCGAAGTTTGTCGTAAATTTTTAAGTTTAAGTAAGTTTTTCTGTAACTTCTGTTGTTACCCTTTATCCTTAAAATAAGACATTAGTTATGTTTTTAATATATGTAATCACCGAGATATAGAGTATCTCCCTTATCAAGTTTTGGCGTTTTGGCGTGTGAATCAATTTCCTTCCTAGGACCACAATGGAGGAACGTAGTCCTACGTTAAAATTATTTTTTATTTTTAAATAACCATCAAAAGAAACAATAGGCATGCGATCGGCAAGGTTTAATTTCTGACATATATTTCCTATACTTTCAATAAATTCTTGAAATAAAGCTACAGAATATTCTTGTGCGGAAATACGAAATAAATAAATAAATTTAAAGAAATTCAAGAGAAACTTAGGAAAGATCAAACATAAGTAATAAGAAGAAAGTGAATTGAAAGGAGAAGCTCTTCGTTCACACCGCATCGGACTGAACAATCGAAGTGACTTCCTCTGAAGAATAGGAAGCTCTTCAAATTAACGAGCCATAATATTAAGCCGCAGGAAATGCCAGTAACTGTGTCAAGGGAAAAGAAAATAATACCGTGACAAGAAATTTCTTTCAGTTACTCTTTTATATAGGGAAGAAGTGTTTTCAGGAAGTCTTTAAGGTAAAGAAAGGTACATTAAATTCTTAAACACATTTTTCAATGTAAATCGATAGTTTTTTTAAGATTCACTAAGATTCTAAATTTTAGGGAAAATTGGAATTAGTAAACAGTTATGGATTTTTGTGTCTACAGGAGTTTTATCAATATTATAAGACATAAATTTCAGTTTGAAAAGCTATTCACTTTTTCCTTTCTTGTATATGAAGAATACAGAGAGAAAGTATTGTAATCGTGGAAAAAATTTGAAAATCGCCAAAATTGATATCGAGATTTTGATGAATCTCCATAATTTAAATCTCAATAACTCCTATAAAACAATTTTTGAAATTTTGTCTGCCTGCTTATACTATAACTGAGAAATAGATAGAGACAGACGAATGGAATTTGGGGTGTGTATCTTTGCAAAAGAATTGCAAGCCTGGATGAAATTTCGGTTGAAATCTATCTACTAGGAGTCCATCTTTGTGCATAATAAGGCACTAACTCAAAAAACAATGAACTAAATGGATAAAATTTCTCAAACGCTTTTATCATCAGAATCGTAGTTATGTATCAAAATTTGTTACAATCGATCATATTTTTCATTGTCTCTCTGTTTCTGTAATCTAGGAATGTGGGAGCGATGACTAAAACATTGAGCAAGCTATAAAATTAAATTTCAGTATGTGATATTATTACTAAAATTCTAGATAAATATCCCATTTTGGAGCGAATCAACCAAACGGCAGACTGTCTGTTTGTTTGTGTAATCTAGGAATGTGGGAGAGATGACTAAAACACTGAGCAAGCTAGAAAATTAAATTTCAGTATGTGGTCGTACTACCAAAATTTTAGATAAGTATCCCATTTTGGAGCGAATCAACCAAACGGCAGACTGTCTGTTTGTTTGTGTAATCTAGGAATGTGGGAGCGATGGCTAAAACGCTGAGCAAGCTAGAAAACTAAATTTCAGTATGTGATCATACTACCAAAATTTTAGACAAGTATCCCATTTTGGAGCGAATCAACCAAACGGCAGACTGTCTGCTTATTTGTCCATCTCTGGCCCTGATTTTAAGCTGCTAAACGCAATATGAGTTGAAAGACTAGATCTACTCAAGCTGACCCTTCCCTGACCACAGACACTCCCTCCCATTATGTCGCCGCGTTACATCTGGGGGGAAAAGAAAAACTGGTGAACGAAAAATCTCGGGTCTGACAAATATAAGGGACTTTTCTTTTCCGAGAGAGTCTCGGGTCTGCCGCTATGGAGGAAAAATGTTCTCGCGGAGTTCTCGGACCTGACCCCAGAAGGATTAACAATCCCTTTCCGAAAATATACCAAAATATGCTAAGTTAAAAATTTACAAGATTGTGTAAGTTTATATTTGGAATGACGTATACAAGAGTTTTAAAGAATATGAGATCTGTAGTTAAATCAGGCTTTCTCCATTAAAATTTATATAATAATCCATTTATTGTGGAATGTATTAATAAATGTAGAAATAATTGTGGCGTCACTTTATATCAAACATTAGCTTAAATAAACAAAAAAATAAGACTTAAAATACATGAAAACAAAAAGACCATTCCTTTATAAAAATATTTTATGCGATAACTTTCATACCAATTCTGGCATCTGATAAGGATAAGTGGCACTGCAAAATAAATCGAATGATTCCTTGCCATTAAAAATTCAACCAAATCACACACTGGAGCAAGGGAAGTATGTAATAAAATTTACTTTAATCTGTAAATCTATGTACAAACAACTGAAAGAAAGATAATTAATTGGATTTTTTTGTAAAGTTTAACAAGTGTATCCTTAAAAAGAATCTTTCTTGCACACTAATTCGTATTTCTCTGCAAATGCGAGTTTTATAATTAAGTAGCAAACTCGGAATAATTTTCAACGTAATTTATACATTTGCATCAAATGACGTTGGCAATTTAAATAATGGACAGAATTTCCTTAAAGAGAAAGAAACTAAAAATTATTCTTTGTTAACTCAGCATTTGCATTCGAGTAATTGATTTTTTTTTATTTCGAATTCATCTACTTAATCTAAGAATAATGTTCCCGATAAATAGTAGTTGTTTCCCTTGAACTTTATAAACGATATCACTGCATAGCTAATCGAAGAACTCAGCATTTTTAGTGTAAAAATGGACATTTTGCATTCCAAAGCTGAATTTTAACAATGTTTCATAAATCATTTAATCAAAGTTCTCTGAGAAATTAATTATAAGTTTATTTGTAGAATGTGTGAATTTGAAGTTTATAAATGTTAGAGAATAGTATTTATTTCCTCAAACTGAAACATGTTGAATATTTTTTAATGATTTTTTAAAATAATATAATTTATGAAAAAATGTTATAAATATTGATTAAATTCTATATGTATTGAATATAATCAAAAGCAAAAATAAATTTGACTCTCTTGGACAACTTTTAAAAATTGTCTATCAGTTAGAAATTTTCTAGTTTAATAACGATCTATTTATACATAATAGTAAAGAAACAATGTTTATTTTATTTTATTCCGTATTTAAAAAGAAAATTTATTTTAACAGTAATTTTAGATAGAAGCTATTTTATGATAGCCATAGTATATTACAACTTTTTCCTCCAAAAGTATTTATTGCCATTTCATTTAGTTGGAAATTTTAATCCAGGATTGAAAAATCATTTCATATAACTCCCACTTGTCATATGAATCCGTTAATTAAAAATTATATATATTCCGACTCTTTTAATGACGTAAATTAAATCAAAAAATTAATAACGCTCGTTTTAATCCATGAAATTACTGTATTTTTGCTTTTAATGCAGCACTGGATAAAAAGATTATCCGATATAAATAATTTATATAAATATGTTCCAATTTATTGGAGATAGTGATGCAGGAGATTTGTGAAAAAATAGTTCTTCATATCTAGACATATATTTCGAACTATTCTTTTGAGTTAGAATTTTCCGCGTTTGAATTTATGTACCCATTAATTCTGTCAATCCTCTACTTTGGTATACATGTTTTTCAATTAAAGCAGTTGTTATTTCAATATTATCTAAAAACTCTACTTCAAATCTTTTTTTCCAATTTCATATAAAATAGTTTTTTTTGTCGAAGAGTATTTTTGAGAATTTTGAAAGTTTCTTTCGTCTTTGCCTAAATTAATTTTAAATGACTTTATATTATTCTTTCTTAAAAATGTAAGTATGCATTCTCAATCTCTTAAAATATTTTAGAGATTAATAATACAGCATTATTTTGCCTAATTCTTTTACAACTAGTTGTTTGAAGTTATATGTAGAATATAAATTTTAAATACACAAAATAGCTCATGAAATAAAAGGGAATATTATTTAATTAACGGGATTCTACTGATGTTTTTTCCCTATATACAGTTTGATCAATAAAATGCAATTCAATTTTACTGAACTATGTGTAACTAGCACTTAAATGTTGTTACATTTTAATATTCAATTCTAAGACACTTTTGGACTAAGACTGGATTTTTTTCTAAGACACGATTTTTTTCTTTAAATTGTTTCAATCCTTCTCTCATATATGCACTGTTTGTGTGCGCGTGACTGTGTGTTTAAAAACAACTTCAGCAAATAATGTTTTAAAAAATATAAACATAAAAGAGAAAGTCACTTACTTACTCATCACGGAATCTCCCAAACCACTGGGACTAGAAACTTGAAATTTGACAGGTTGTTGCTTTTTGGGAAATAAGTGCTCACTAAGAAAGGATTTTTGGAAATTGTAATTAGAACATTAATTAATTAAAAATTACCTTAAATTTTAAAGTTTTTCCGCAATAACCTCAGAATAGATTTTTTCACACAATCAATTTTAACATCTTAAAGTTCAAAAAATAATCTTTTCATTGATACCAATTTAATTTCCGTACGACATTCTCTTTTATTTTATTTAATTTTTGAAAATGCTTTCAAACAGAATGTCTAACAATCCTTTTATTGTTCTTAAGTGCACAAACTTCTTTCTTCTCTGTTATTTTACGAATATTTTTTATTCTTTTGCATTTAATGTATGTCTACATGCTGATGAACTGGAATAATTTCAGTTTCTTTTCTTTTAGCAAATGCTGGTTCTCAAAATCCTCTTAGCCTGGGCAATAAAGTTGGATATTCTAACTAAATCTACAATTATGGATGTAAGTTAATTATAAAATTTTACATAAAAGAATTTCTTTTACATTAAAACTATTAGATAGGAAAATATTTTTATCCTGAGCAATAAGGTACAAATGCTGCATTAGTATGCAACGAAGTCCCGGCAATCAGCTAGTATTTGTGTATTTGTAAACGTTCACAGCCTAATCTTAAATTGCTTCCCGATAATGTAATATTTTCTGTCAAAAGAATTCCATATCTTTCCTTAATGCGATCTATATTACAGTCTTTTTTACTAAAGCATTTGTTACTTTTCTTCATCCATTGGTTGTTTAAAAAAATCTTTGTTTATACTCAATTTATTTCAATTATCTTTCTCAAAACGTAATTACCATAGAATAGAATGTGCTTATTTCATTTTAATTTCTCATAAAAATATGATTGTAATCCATTTGCATTGCCGTTCTTCATTAGAAATGATAAAAGATTCTTTTTTCGTATGAAAAAGGAATAATATTACTCATTTCTAATTACAGTGATACTCTATTTGATTCAATTATTTTCGAGAAATTGCTGTCTTTATTTTCGCTCGCTTATTGTTCGACTCTATTATTTACGAATTAAATAATTCTTTGCTATCGATGCAATTTGATATTGAACCTAAAAATAAATGTTATTAAACTTGAATAAAACAAACTACGAAGCAATGTCAAAAATCTCTGTTCATATCCGTACAGCTAAGAAACTATAAATGCTTCAACTTCTAAAAAATTATTTATGTTATTAAATCTTTTAGTGCCAAATTTATAAAATTCAGATAAATGAAAACATATCCGGTGTATTGATTTGTTACTATAGAAAATCGTTTCGATGCAGGTTGATTATAAAGTCGATATACATTTCTTGCGCAAACAAATTTTATTTTGGAATATACATTACTATGGCAATGTACATTCACTATAGGTCACAAATTCAGCGTATTTGAACGTGACTACCGGTATATCTAGGCATAATCTCCAGCGGTCCACCGTAGATATAAACCAACATGCTTAGAGTAATTTTAGAAACAGCAGCTGTAATTCGGTTTTTTTAACAGTTCAAAACTGCATTTTCTTTACAGAGTAAACAGTAAACTCGACAAATAGACTTTGCATGCTCAGATGCGGAATGCAGCTTCGTCACTAAGCAGCAGATATACTGTATCAAAGCGGCATTTTCCGCAGTCTCTGGTAGGTCATATAGTTTGCCGAACATCGTAAACCTCAGCTTCTAACAAATAGAAAATCTGGATGTGTTGATAAGGTTTTTCAGCTTGTAACGTAGGGTTTTCTAGATAGTGGAATGACAAACCTCTCTACTTATTCTTCTTGTAGAAGAGGATGGGCTACGCATGATAGCATCATGCACAATTTTAAGGATCTAAGTTGTTACAGACGGCCTCCCAGTACGTTCTTCATCTTTAACACTATGAGCCCTATTCCGCCTCAAACCGCCCATTCGACAGAGGCCGGACTCGGTCGGTTTCGGTCGCCTGAGTGAAATTTACGGGAGAAGAGTGATTCCTTTCTTTATTGACAAACGATCGCCGAAACTTCGATGCCGCCCTCCTGGAATTTCTGTAAAGAAAGGAAAGATTTCATTCTGTTTTCGTGAGCTAAAATTTGCTTCAGTTTTTTAGGTACTGGAATTCTCACTCTAGGCGGGTTCAGAGAGTTAATAGTAACCATGAGCTTGAATTTGTTCATTTGACAAATAGACTTCGCATGCTCAGATGCGGAATGCAGCTTCGTCACTGAACAGCAGAAATATTGTATCAAAGCGGCATTTTCCGCAGTTTCTAGTAGTTCATAAAATATAGTTCGCCGAACTTTGTAGACCTCATCTTCTAACAAATAAACAATCTGGTTGTAGCAGGTAAGGTTTTTCAGCTTGTACTGTAAGATTTTCTGGATAATAGAATGACAAACCTCTCTACTTATTCTTCTTGTAGAAGGGGATGGGCCACGCAGGATAGCCTCATGCACAATTTTAAAGATCTATGTTGTTACAGACGGCCTTCCAGTACGTTCCTCATCTTTAATAGTAAC
>BGPR01002730.1:130146-154001 GCA_013235015.1 Araneus ventricosus
GATAGCCTCATGCACAATTTTAAAGATCTATGTTGTTACAGACGGCCTTCCAGTACGTTCCTCATCTTTAATAGTAACGATGAGCTTGAATTTGTTCATTTGACAAATAGACTTTTCATGCTCAGATGCGGAATGCGGCTTCGTCACTGAACAGCAGAACATATTGTATCAAAGCGGCATTTTCCGCAGTCTCTAGTAGGTCATAAAGTATAGTTCGCCGTACTTCGTAGACCTCATCTTCTAACAAATAGGCAATCTGGATGTGGTAGGTAAGGTTTTCAGCTTATAACGTTGGGTTTTCTGGATAGAGGAATGACAAACCTCTCAACTTATTCTTCTTGTAGAAGAGGATGGGCCACGCATGATAGCCTCATGCACAATTTTAAAGATCTATGTTGTTACAGACGGCCTTCCAGTACGTTCCTCATCTTTAATAGTAACAGTGCGCTTGAATTTGTTCATTTAATTCTTGACGATTGGGCTAATAGGAACTGATTTTTTGAATTTTGTGGGTGAAATTTTCCGCATTTGCCCGTACGCCATTCACGAAATCAAGGATAAACAACGTCTGCTCCTTTTTCTATTGTCAGCATTCTTCGAGATTATATGCGGAGGATGCTAATTAGGAAAAAGCCGAAAATTCTGTATAGAGATTTCCACCCTTTATTTGTTCCAAGAAATTAGAATTATTTGAAATAGAAATATATTTTCTTGGGAAGTATTCAATGGTTTCTGATCATTCATAAGCAAAAATTGAATAAGCGATTAAAATATATAAGAAAGTGCGTTTCTCTGTTTTAATTACAAAACTCATTAATATATTCGCTCAAGTTTAATTGGAATATAAATTTAATTCTAATTTATATTTAAATATGAAGAATACTTTTATAAAAAATATTTTTTTTTATTCTTCAGTTTAAATTTCTTTGAATCTGAAGTATTCTCAAGGTAATAAATATATTTTTAAGCCGTTCAGAATTTGATGCCTGCCTGAATAATATTCCAATTTTATCGAGCAACTACCAGTGCGAAAATACTTTAAAAGTGGCAAATAATTTTCTCCAAATGAAACAATGACCTTTAAATTATAAAGACTGAAAAATGCTATGAAGAGAGAGAAACATTATTGGTTTACCAGTCTGAAAGCAGAGAAATTAATGTTTACACATCACATTGTTTTTTTTGTTATTAAAGGTACCTTTTTCCTTAAATATTAAATATTTTTACTTTCTCGTATACGAAGTATACAAAGAGAAAGTATTGTAATCGTCAAAAAATTCGAACTCGAGATTTTGACGGATCTCCACGTTTCAGACCTCCCTGAGTCCGAAAAACACAATTTTGGATTATGTCTGTATGTCTGTCTGTGTGTGTCTGTGTATGTGTCTGTGTGTGTGTCTGTCTGTGAACACGATAACTCGAAAACTATTAGAACTACGGGGATGAAATTTGGTATGTGGTCTTTGAACACAATTTGTAGGTTTCTATCAAAGTTTGGACAAAATCCGCCAACGGGAAGTCTGTCTATTTGTATGTCCGCGGTCATGTGAACGCTATAACTCAAAAACTTGAATAGCTAAATGGATAAAATTTGGTACACAGTTTTATCGTTATGAATGTAGGTCCGTATAAAAGTTTAGACCAGTTCCTTCAAAAAGAGGCGTTCAAATTGCATATTCAATTTCTTTTAATCCGATTCTCATGCGCATGCGTATTGGTAGCAATCTGTTATTGTTGTAAATTTTATTTACAACAATAAATAATATTTTCAAGCATCAATTGTTAATAATTTTTTTAATGTTGTAAATCAAACCGATCTCATTATTTCAGCAAATTTTTTATTCACGCGCTTTTGCAATTTTTACGGTTGTGGTAGTATAAATTGTTTTCTTGGGAATTCACTTCCAAAGCAGAATTTTCGCTTTAGTATTCATTGCATTGCCTATTTTATCGCGCCTGCTTCAAAGTAATATTTTTTGAAACGTGGCAACAGATATTTGATTTCAGGTTTGTTGGTTTTTTTTGTTTTACTTTCTCGTATACGAAGAGAAAGTATTGTAATCGTCAAAAAAATTCGAAGTCGAGATTTTGACGAATCTCCACTTAGAAAGTATACGAGAAAGTTTAGGGGAGACCACTCCCGCTGGTTCCTATATGGAACAGCCTGATAGAAAGGGAAAAACTTTAACTCATCATGTATCACAAGAGTATTACACTGAGCTTTTAAATGTATTTTCCAAGCTGTTTTTAAAATGTGTTCTTTGGGAAGCATATTTCTGAAAAAATAATATTTTTACGTGCGATGCAGAATCAGAAATTCAGCAGCTACTTATAATTAATTATATTTGCAAGATTGGAACTTTGTAATTATCCAGAAGAAAATTTTGGATAATTTAACAGGCACACTTTTCACATACACTTCAAATATTTAAAAAAAACCTGAGAACCTCGAAATTTTCTTTGCATATAAGGTGCTTTAATTATCATTCTCTTGAGATCCTACATTTTATATCTTGCTTCACTGAATTGTTTGATTCCATATCAATGGAAGAAAGAAGCTGTAAATCGAAAATTTCCTGTCGCTTTCTGTCTTCTTCTAAATCTTCGGTTTTGCTTCCCGTATCGTAGATTGGCTTTTCTATTGCTATAACACTTTCAGTTGTTATTAAATTTATACAGGGTGCACACATAATCCCTCCCCTCTCAATCTTAACATTAGGATGGTCAAAGCTATAGTCATGAAAGTGGTGTCTGAAAAATAATTATGTAGTTATAGAAGAAGTAAAAGGATCGTTTTATGTCTTAACCCTCTCATACCGAGCGAGGCGCTCCCGGGCAGTCTAAAAATTTGCTCTTAACAGCGACGAAGGCCGGTCTGAGGCGGTTGGCTTCTTTTGAGGGGAGGTGAGGTTCTGAGATCGATTAGGAGATAAGCGCGGTGGGGGGGTCCAATTATCCTAGCCAACCCTAGCCCATTTCTGTGCGCCTTAAGGGAAGGTTATAGCAAGGGTGGGGTAAATGTTCACCCTGGTTGGGAGAGTCCAATTCATGACGTATCCCCCCAAACAGGTGTGGTTTTATAGGTACCAGAAGAAAAAAGTCGCCTCGGGATTAAAAAGTTATATTATCTGTTATCTGTTCTGTTATTGTTCTAAGATATGTTTGACAGACAAAGAGGCAATACTGATTAGAAATCATCTGAAGGTAGAAATCAACTCATTACCGACATTTATCTTTACAGAAACAATCATGTGAGAGTTCACCTTTTTAAAGGTATTTATACAAAAGGCAGGACAGTTATCATGTACAGTTTTCGTCAAACTCGTTATAAATTGAAGGCTTTGGGAAAATTAATCATGTCACATTTAATTTCCTGTTTATCATTAAAAAAGCCTTCTATAATCATTTCCAGTAATGCAGCATTACCTATTTGTGTTTCTGCTTTTCTGCGAGATGTTAGCAACTTTTTCTGCTGATAGTATAGAACATTTCAGCAGAAAAAGAAACATTCCTTCTGTCGATGGTATTTAAGCTAACTTTCTTAAGGAGGCTTCGCATCCAAAAAATTTTTCTACAATTTTCATCAAACTTATTTAATTTTTTTGTAGATAGATGTACACTGCTTAAATAACCATATGGTTATAGTTGCAGGGGCATTTAGTGGTGTTATGTTATGTAGATAGATGTAAACTGTATAGGAACTTAAATTTCTAAAAAAAATTATTTCGAAAGTTGCAAATTTAAAATTTTTAAATTTTTTTTTCAAAAATTAAGCTTTTTTTAAATGCTTCTTCTCATACAATTTTTAATATTTTGTCCCCAAATATTTTTGAAAGGGACCTCTCAATGAACTTCACAGAAATAGGGATAGGAGCTTTGGTATCTAAATTATTTTCTGAGAAAAAGTTTTGTGAAAATATTTGGAAAATATCAGAATTTTTCACTTTGAACATTTAAAAAAAATTATAATCAAAATTTTTACAAATGCATCCTAATTCTATTAAGCATGCATTTGTAAGTGAACAAAAAAAATTTTAAGTAATTAGAATGAAAAGAGATTGACTTTTAGCATTTTGTAGCAGACACAATTTTGGGAAAAAGCAAACTGAGAAATACAGATTTAAAGATTTCAACGCAAAAGAAATTGTAATAAAAACCACTTACATCATGCTAGTTTTTTCTCAGAGCAATAACCTGTCATTTGGAAGTCCTAAGTTATCAATTTTATTAATATATATTATTACCATAATTATTAATAAGCATCATAATTTATAGGGATAATTAGAACATTTTCACTTTTTTGAAATTTTTTTAGTCAAAAAATTTAATAAATGATCTGCAGTACTATTTATCAAGTGTCTGTTATAGCAGAGCAAAAAGTTAAAGCCATTTTATTATAATTTTATTGACAGAGAAAAATATAAACAAAAAGAGAGGAGAAAGCAGTGACGATGATGATGATTCAACTGTGCTTAATATATAATAAGAAGCGAAAGCAGTAAAACAGTACACAAACAAATAATAAACCGTTACTATTTGAAACAACTATCTTGCTTCGCTTTCATGGAAAAAATTAGGTGGTTTTGCAAATTGCACATGATATATGCATGATTTAAACATTGGAAGTGGTCGTGGCACGTGATAAAATGTTAGACAAAATAACTTCATATCTCACTAAATATTTGTCTGATTGTTTTGAAACTTTCAGATTATTAAGCCAAAGGTCCAAGGATCATTTTTCACTCAAAAGTGGAAAATTGATATTTTTATGGATTTTCCGAAATTCTTAGGGTGATATTCCTTTAGCATGAGTTATCCTTTATGATGTTATTACTTCAAAAAAGGCTAACTTATATCAGAATCTTTCCTGCAATAATTCATAGGTAAAGTTTTTCACATTTTATTTAACTTTATTTAATTGGATCTCTTTCCAAACTATCTTTTATTTGATAGCTGGTATTTGTAGTCTGTTATAATACCAATCTTCTGTTTGATTTGGCGGAAGGGTTGGTTTGGTGAATTGTCAATAATTCCTTCTAGTCATGCGCGTTATTATCATGCATCTATTTAAACTAACTTCTAATACAATAAACTGTTAAAATATTGTGCTAATATTCCTGTTCTTTCATGCGTATTCAAAATTCCGTTTTTAACTTATAATCAACATATTTAAATCTATTAATACAATATCATAATTAATTTTTTGCATTCCTCTTTTAATTTTATATTTTAAGTTTTCCCTATTTCATTTTTTTTCAAAAGAGATTTTTAAAATAATATGCTAACTACAAGAAACATTTTTGATTTACCAACATTTTCCTTCTTCAGAGTAAAAGCCGTTGTGAATCAAAGACTGCATAACAAAAATGTTAAATATAATAAAATATATAAGACTAAATATTATGTGCAAAGACTACAAAACACTTCGAAGACATTTTGAATTGTTACGAATTGATATAGCTAAGAAAATGCATTCATTAATACAAGTCTAATACATAAACATTTTTAGCTGAATAGAAATAAATGAGCAAATTGTGTACATTAAACAGAATTCAGAAGAAATTACAATCAAGCTTAGGCTTTAATTTTTAATTATGACTTAAGGTGTTTTCGTTCAATTTTAATTGCTCAATGGCGTCCATTAAACATTTCTTTTTTGTTGTTGAATAAGAGATTAATTACAAGGAAAAACGAAACCCTGCCAATTTCTGAATAAAATTGAATAGATTTAACCTTTGAATATCGATGCAAAAAACTGTGTTACTTGGTCGAACACCAGTTTAGTTCAATGTGTTATAACTTAATAATAAAGAGCCACGTATGGCAGTGGCCGTCACGTGGTTTGGCTACGTGCCAAAGAGATTCAGACTGTCTGTCTTACAAATTAGCATACACACGGGAATACTGTTTTGATTCTGTAATGATCCAATAACAATACCAGAATTAATTTATTTTCCTGATATAAATCTTTCGGAATTCTTTCGTTTAATTTTTGTTTGCTTTATTTCTTCTGAGTAATGGGAAACACTGAATCTTTTTGCTAAATTCTAAGATCTTCAGAGTTTCCAACGGAAACTATTGCTGTTTGACTGTATTTTTAGCTGAGTTTAGCAGCTTTCTTTCTTTTCTATCTTATGTTGATTCAACGACGCGGAACTCTGTTAATATTAAATAGAAGTTATACTAGAATTATTTTTTATTTTTCCACTTCTCTGAGATCTTTTTGTTGAATTAGAATTATCGGTTGTTTACTTTCTTTTCATTTAATTCATGCACTCAGAACTATTTAGAATACTTAGGTTTTTGTTAAAAGGGTTCTTTATTTTCCGTACTTAATTTTAGAATTGAATATTTATATATTTTATATTTAATTTTTTTCCTTAACTGTTTAAAAGGAAAACTGAAAAGCTCCTTTATTTTAAAGATTTCCATTCATGAATTCATCAGTTTTTAAATTTGCATTTGGTAATGCGTTTTTTTCTGTTAGTGGATTGCATTATTTTTCTCAGACAAAACGAAAGCAATTGTTAAAAATAAAGCTATTATCAGAACGAAAATTAGTATCAATTGTTCACAGTTCTGTTTTCCATACTTTTTTTATTTCTTAAGCACTCTAGCAATCTGCAGGAGATTTTCTTCAACAACTTTCGTTAGGAACTCAGTGACAATCAGATCTCAGATATTGTTGGCGAGCTAAATGCCCGTCTTAGATGGGCACAAATCTTCTTATAACGTAATAATTTATTTCACAATTAACGTAATAATTTATTTCTTAATTAACGTAATAATTTATTTCATAATTTGCTCTCGAGCATAAATAAATTATTCGAACATATAAAAAAATTAAATTATTAAATTATAATAAATTATCGAGCATATAAAATGTCTTGAAATTCTGGGTTTGCTCAGCTTTCGTTTCATAAATAATATGCCTGAGGAGGTGTTATGCAATTTGCTTGCGTAATTGCTTATGTTTTCTTTGGTAAGATTCAATTTTCTGTTTTACTTTGGATTATACTACAGCTGGAAACGTTAATACGTTATGAAAGCATCATTCTCACATTCCATTTCAAAAGTAGTATTACAGAGAAGTAAAGCTAATTGGCGTTTTAATTAAAATGCTTTGATGCACAAAAAGATAATTTGGTAAAACTCAGGACTTCTAAAAATTCTTATGTGTATTTTTAAAAAATTCAGTTAACGAAAAAATGTTAATTAATTTCGTTTCCTAGAAACTTAATGATGCACCATATCCAGTTTCAAAAAACTAACTGGCAGATGTTTCAATTATAATTAACTTATGGAAGAAGGATTGGGGCAGAGTTATAGAAATTTTTAACTAATTTCAGCAATTGTGTAATAATTTTAACCGTCATTATCTTAAAGTAATGTATTATGTTTCTAGAGAAAAGCCAAAATATCGAATTTATTGAATATGTTCTTTTAAAACCTTTCCCCCTGTAGCCTTCAAATTCCTTTCCTTTAATAAAATCACTTTCGCATGTTATGAATTTAAAATCTTGTGTTCACCATTTTGAAATTTACAGTGATTCGAATGAACCAATTGGTTAATTTTTTCCTTTCGTATTTTCGTGCGAATAGACATTTTATTTTCTTCTCTCTGTATATTTATAATTCAAATTAAGTTACATGCGAAGTTTGTTGATTCCGAATTAAATATTTCATTTTTCCTTCTTCTGGGAATTAGATCTTTGCTCTTAAATATATGATGAATTAAAATAATTCTTAGGTTTTAGCATACTATAAGCTATAAGGTGATATAGAATGATGTGCAATGTATGAATTATAATCGGTTCAACCTCTTAGAAATGTAAATTATGAAGAATTGAGTATAGCCAGTTTGGGAAACGATTGTGAAAAAGCTTTACAAAACAAGTTGATAAAAGCATCTTTTTTCTATATATAAAAACTTCTATGTTCTTAGGCGACTGATGTACAGTACAATAAATGATTGCACTCAACTTTCCAGTGGGGTGTAATTTTCGCCAATATGTCAGAAACAATCAAGCTAAAGAGTTGTAACTCCTTGATTATTGACGTAATATAAGGTGTGTCCAAATGGAAAGGAGTCCTTTGCTGTATCAGCGTTCTCTCAAATCCCAGTGAGTTAATGTGCTAGCCGATAGATGGCGTGGTTTTATTCCCAGTTGCACCTGCGTAGTTAACGGTTTCGCATCAGTATCCTCATTTTTGGAGAGTTATTTCTGCAATTCGTTGCATGATGGATTCCTCCAGATCAGCGCAAAGAGCAGTTATCCAATTTGAAAGAGATGTACGGAGAGCAAATCCAGGATGAAAGAGGTGTACGGAGAGCAGTGTCTCGCGCTGTGCGCTATATTCCGGTGGTGTCATCGTTATGAGGTGGGACGCGTCAACATCAAGGACTTGACACGCCCTGGGCAAGCGCACGTTGTGACCAACAGTGCCACGATTTCGGCTGTGGATGAGCTCATACGGCAGAATTGTAGGATAACCACACGTGAAATTGCTGTTGAACTGTCGATGAGCAAAGGAACTGTGCATCACATAATCCATAAAAAGTTTGATTATGGCAAAGTTTGCGCACAGTGAGTGCCCAAGCATCTGTCAGAGAATCAGAAGACGGCCAGAACGGGTGTTTGCATGACCCATCAGTATCTACACTGATGCCATTCACTTCCTTCCCACACCCTGGGATCAGTGTATCAATGTCAATTGCGATTATTTACGGTTGTACTGTTCCATATGAACCGTAATTAGAATATTGTTATTAAAATTTCTTTACATATAATTGTAGTCTCCTTTTCATTTGGGCACACCTTCTATAATAGTGATTGCAGTAGTTGAGTTTTGTATGAGAAAAATACTTAAATATTGTTTTTAAATAATTATTTAAAAAATACCCCCCCAGTATCAAGTCTCATCCCTACCTTCAGAGAGACTTGATCCTAGGTTATTTCATGAAATATATTTGCTTTATGTTTAACTGAAATATCAATTTAGTATGAGAACATATCTTATTCTTAAAATTAAGTATTTTTATTATGCTTTTAATCAAAATATCCGAGAAATATCAATGAAATAAAAATTAGGATCAGATCTCCTAATTTCCACTATGTTTTATAAAACTACTCGTTTCTGAATTGCAATACCGCTGCTGCAGATACATGTATACGTTCTAGCATGACCGATAGTACGAGACATGAACGAAAACTTAATTTCAAAGATTTAAGACAAATATTCAAACAGTGGTATTAATAAAACTCTTCACACAATAGGAATTGAATTAACCACTGATGTCATCATTAAAATGCAAGTACTGAGATAGTCATTGGAGAGATCAAAAAATAGCTTCCGGTCATAAGACACTTTCTAACTGAATAATGATCATAGTATATACTACTTCTGACGCTGGGATCGGGGGTAAATCGCTTCTTAATTTAATATTCTCTGAGGACTTCAGGAAAATTTGATATAAGGCACAATAACATGATACTTAGAAAATAACTTTATAATCTTGAAAGGAAATTTTACTCTTGTTTCAAATCTTGTTTACTTCTACTCTTCGGAGAAGTATTTTTATCAAAGCTTTTATTGGGAAAGCATAAAAAAAAATGTCATTGTGGAAGTATTCTTTCTTATGCGAAAGTTGAACTTAAGTAATCTAAAACCACTAACGAATAAATAAAAAACAAACAACTTTTATATTTCATATCATCTAATTATGTTTTTACAAAAATAAAATTCAAAACTGCATTCCGTTTCTGGGAAAAATTCTATAAAGCATAAGAAAATAACGAAAATATTTATCTTTTCAAAGAAATAGATTTTTATTATTGTACCCGAGAGGCATTTTATTTTATGAGAGTTAAATGGAAAAACAAGAAACATTTTGTAGCAATATGAATATTCCTTCAGCTTTTGAATATTATTTCGAAGAAAAATGAATTTATCATATATTATAGTAGCGGAAAATTTATTTAAAAAAAGTGTATTATCCGAAATTCACACTCACATTTCCAAAAGTTTTATTTAAACTTCAGAGAGTTTGTATATATAAAAAAATCAGTATATTCGTATATCTGAATAATAAAAGCTTCTAATTTACACGTTACATTAATTAATATAAAAATATTAATGTGTCCTGTAATTTATTAAGATTTGAAAATTATGAAGGAGCAATATAACTGTATGACACATGCAAAATTTACAGGATCTGAAACACATCTAAATTTAATTACAGTATCTAAATAACGTGATTTCATTTGGTAATACGGCCACCTAATAAATGAAAAATACATGAGACAAAAAATAAATCGATATTTACCTCATTTACTTCTAATTACCTTTTCTGTCTCATAGAGAAACGATAATGAGCCTTTTTCCATATGTGAATTTTGATTTTCCCAGCGCAAGCAAATGTCTGCCAGATGTTTTTAGTGAGATAAAGAGGACAAAAATAAACACATTAACGAATGCAAATTTGGATTAAAAATTGTTTTACAGACAACAAAGTTTTAGATCAAGTTGAAACCTACGCAATGATGGTATTTATAAACAAAGCGCTTAAAGAAATATCATTTTCTACGTAGTTTTATCTTTTATTCTTCCTTAATCTCAATCTTTTTTTAATACGTTATGTTAAGACAACTGATATAAAGGTGTATTTTTCACAATAATATACATTTATAACAAAATGAAATGGACAAATCATATGCAAGGAATTAAAATTCTTGGACTCTTTCCAAATAGATAGTTTATGTTCTAGGCTCAGAATTCAAAGACAACTTGGAAACTATTTACTTTACTAGAATGCATAGATATACGATAGTATTTAGGCATTTAATAGTCAAGACTCTTACTGTATTGGTCACGTATTGGTGTTTATACATCATATACACTGCAGTTAAATTAAATTTCGTCTAAAAATTTCGTTGTTATTAGAAGCATAACAATGGATAAGCTTCCACTGGAGATTTTCGTTTCCAATGAACGTTATACAGTGTTCTCACTTATATCCGTTACCCCCCCCCCCCCCTTTGACTTCTAAACGGTGACAGCTTAGGCCATAAAGTTGGTGTCTGGGTATAGTGAAAAGGCTATGGGATACTCGATGAGATAACTTACAACGCCATCTATCGGCAAATCTTGGAATTAGCGGTCCGATCTCGAAACAGTACACGATATGGGAAAAAGGTCAATTACAAAAGTGTAGAGTGTCTTCGATTTAGTACAAAAAGATATCTTGTACACATTAATACGAAGAAATGAACGTTTAAGGATTTCAGAAACTGTGACGTCTCTAAATGGGTTAAAATGAGAAAAAATAATTAGTTATCACAATATACCTTTATTTTCTGTGTTCAAAGTGCTCTCCGTCATCTACAATGCGGATTAGGGTAGGCCGAAAAACACTTTTTTTAGAAATCGCTATTCTAATAGTGCGGAAAGGGTTCTCTCTGGGTTCAATAAACACGGTGTAAAATATTTGTTTGATTGGATAATATCTTCTGCCCCCGCATCGCACTTGGATTTAGGAAATTTGGAAAAAAATTGCAATTTTTACTCGGTGTAGGATATATAATTATTTTTCAATATTGCTATTCCAATTGTGCCGAAGAGATGCCCACTGGGTTTAATAATAAAAGTGTAAAATATTTTTTCGATCGAATAATATCTTGTGTTCCCGTATCGCAAATGAAATTTTGCAATTTTTGAAAAAAAAGTGCACGTTTTTATGTGTTATAGAAATAAGCCAAACATGAAAAATGGATGGGCACAAACACTGTTTATTATTGTATTGTATTGTACAATTGATTATATTACATGAAAATTATTAAATAATTGCTGAGTCATAATATATTAATATAATATTTGTTAAGGATATTGTAACCACATAGAATATTATGACATGCCAATACCAAAAGTTTACTTGCACTTAATCAGCAGGAAGAGGCTTGAAATCAGCCTTATTGTCGAATTCAGCCATCGGGAAAGAATGTGGATCTAATGAACCCATCTCTATTTTGAAACCCATAGACCTTAATGGATGCTTCTGTCACTAATTTGGCACACCGTTCCACTGCCTATGTGTGACATGGGAAGTGAACGAAGTCCCATTATGGATTTTTCTTATCACGCACAATGGATCTAAATAAGGCAGTGGATATATTACGGAGGATTGGTGGAGAAATAATGGTAATTGAAGACCAGTCAATCATTTCCGTATAGTCAGCAGCTTCAAAATTCAGTTATGGTAGAGAAAAGACACGTACTGATTTTACATTGGAAGACGACTCTCTAGACTTAATTATACGTCGTGCAGCAAGTTCTCTGATGTACACTCTTTCATACTTCAACATACATAGCAAGATATTCTCAGGATGAGCAAAGAAGGAATTTCTACAAATTATTCCATCAACGTCGTCCTTGAGGTCTTTAGATAAATACCTGGATCTAGAAATAGTATTTCACACATGCTTAGTTCAATCTTTAAGCGAGTGTTTAGACTTTATATTAAACCAGTTTGGAGTGTAAACTTTCATAACAAACTCAGCGATTTGTTTCAACTTCAAACAAGAAGCTGGAGAACTAACATATAATCTTAGAACTCTATTGGCTGTGGTCAGCCAGCGTGAATGTGATAATGCACCAGGACTGCGTCTAGCCAGCTCATCAAAACAATTACCCAATCGCAACGCTTGATATATTTCTAGTAAGTACATTTGATCCTTGCTTAAGTCACGTCTATCAGTTGTTGGTAATTCGCAGTCAATAATTTCGAAAGTTGTAACTGGCAAAGTTTCACATGTAAGGAGAGCCTTCCAAAAATTACCAGAATATGATTTTGGATCATTTGTTGGCACATCCAACGTTTCAAACAGACGCCTCAGAGTAAGTGTTCATTAAAATTCAGGAGACATATTACCCACTGCAGAGGTTTACCAAGTTTCAATCCCAAACACCGAATTACACCGGATTTCCATCCGGTATTAACAGATGTGCCGTCACAGCCAATTGCCAAAAGCTGAGAAAGATCTCTTGTGGCCCCTTCAAAATATCCGATAACAGTCGCGGAAATCTGTTTTGCGGTGCCAAATGTTGGACTCAAAGGAGTAATGTAACGTGAACCCAGTTCTTCAATAAGACATAAATGTTCCTCTTTTACTTTTCTCGTGTATCTTTTAGTATCTACTCTCTCCTCTATCTATGTAGAATCTTTACGACCATCGAAATACAGCCACTTCTACGGCAATGCCTGAGCTTCACTTAAAGCCTGGAATTTTAAATCCTTTCTAACTTTAGTCTTTTCCCTTCGCAGCTTGTTTTCGCCAACCACTAAATCTGAGTTGTTGCTAGTTATGAGACCGACATCGTAAAGAACACTTGAAGCAATTGCAGCCACATCCCGGTTCGAGACGCCAAACCTGTCGCCAACCACAGCAGTTGAAGGGAGGCCAAGTCGCATTTGTGATGATTTAGCTACAAACGGAGTTAATTGTTTGTACTTAGGATCAGTAAGAGAGATTATGTAAGGTGGTTTGTAAATGTTCAGATTTAAAATTACTTCAGATATATCTGAAGAACAATACGTTTTTTTCATCTTCATAATCTACATACTCTGCGTTAGGTGTTGCTTGTGTATGATTTAAATATAAATTGTGAGCCTTTCTATCAGCATTATCAGCAATATTCTGAAGTCGCTTCCTGTATAAAAATACAAGAAAAAGTGTACATTTTTACAAAAAATTGCAAAATTTCAATTGCGATACTGGAACAGAAGATATAATTCGGTCGAAAAAATATTTTACACCTTTCTTATTGAACCCAGTGGGCACCTCTTCCGCATTATTGGAATAGCAATATTGAAAAATAATTATATTTAATACAACGAGTAAAAATTGTAATTTTTATCCAAATTTCCAAAATCCAAGTGCGATGCGGGGGCAGAAGATATTATCCAATCAAAAAAATATTTTACACCGTGTTTATTGAACCCAGAGAGAACCCTTTCCGCTCTATTAGAATAGCGATTTCGAAAAAAAGTGTTTTTCGGCCCACCCTAATGCGGATTTGAGTCCTTGTTTAAATTTCACTTTGCACACGTTTTAGCATATAGTTGGTGCGCAAACACAAGTAACAGTAATGCGTCCTGCAGTTGGCGGGAGGGTCCATACATCTGCTGTTTGAGTTATTTCCACAAAAAAAAGTATAATGGGGACATTTTTGTCCAAAAAATAACATTTTCTCCTTTTATTTGTGTCATATGACGTCAAAATTTCCGGAAATGCGAGCAAACAAATGCGCATTTTACGCGTTTTGTTCTTAGCATTATTGCACTCTACATTCCAAGACGCTCTAAAATTTTGTAATTGACTTTTTTCTCGTATCTTGTACCGTTTTCGAGATAGGACCGATAATTCCAAAATTTGACGATAGATGGCATTGTAAGTTGTCTAATCGAGTAGCGCATACCCTTTTTACTATACCTAGACACCACCTTTATGGTCTAAGCTGTCACCGTTTAGAAGTTAAGGGGAGGGGTTAACGAATATAAATGGGAACCCTGTATTTTCAAATTAGCATAAATTAACGATATAGAAATAAAAAGATATTACATTTATGGAGAAAAAATCCTGTAGCAGATACTGATATATTTAAGTCCGTTGCTGCTTTCTTCTTGATTTTCTTAATAGTTTGAGTTTTCTATAAGAAAGCTTTCTTGTTACTTTACCGTTTAATTTTCACACAAAACATAGAGATTAGCATTAAAAATTTTGTCGATAATGTACTTTATTCACTCACAATCAACAATTTAAGAACAACTGAAATGATAATTTTAAATCTAACTCAATCTTTTGAATTACATCCTTATTCTTAAGAATACTTTCAATCATTTTAGATTGTTTCGATCCATAAATTTTAAACAGTTTAAAAAAAAGAAACCCTATTTGTATAAGTTAGGAATTTCAAAATAGATTGTAAAGGAATAAGCTTAGGATCAAAATATTCATTAGTTGATAAAGTAAACATATCAAATCTTACGTGCAATATTCCGTCTTAATTTATATCCCTTATAATTGATATTAAAATTCTTTCAACCATAGTCGCTGCTTATTTGCAATTTCAGAGCAGTCTTTACCACTAGCTTGTCAGATTAAACAGAAGACTCGATCAATAGGTTTTATGAATGACACAATGTGCTGAATATAAAAGGTATTCTTTCATTTCCATAAACAGCCACGATTTTGGATAGAAAAATTTTATGTTTTATGAATGACACAATGTTCTGAATGTAAAAGGTATTCTTTCATTTCCATAAACAGCCACGATTTTGGATACAAAAATTTTATGTTTCATGAATGACACAATGTTCTGAATGTAAAAGGTACTTTTTCATTTCCATAAACAGCCAAGATTTTGGATACAAAAATTTAATGTTTTCGAACTCAATCCATGATTTATAAATTAACTCCGTCTTACAGTAGTGTTTAATCACGATTCAATTTTGAAGTTCGTTCCAGTCATATAAATATATCGACCTCATTTTGATGTAATCATGTGAAACATATCAATAATAGAGAAAGGCCGATACCGTAACGCATGAGGAACGAGATATTGAGGCTCCCAATCCTCCAAGCCATCATAATTGTTCAATTTCCAATTAGGATCGTCTTTTCCATGTCTTTTTAGTGATAGTATATATTTCAATGCAATATTTTATATCTAAATTAAGTCTTAGTGTGATTGTGTGTTGATAGATCAGGTAGCTTTACTTTAATTACATTATACAGTCTGTCCATAATTAAAACAGTCTGTCCATAATTAAAAGGCCCTATTTTAAAGTTGTCAAGAGAACGAATTATTGTTCAGAAAGTTGTGAAATTTTGTGGAGGACATAATGAAGGGATGGGAATTTGTTTGAACAAAAAACTTCAAAATCTTGACGCCAGGGGGCGTTTTAGAAATAATTTGTTTTTTACTTGGATTTCTTCCAGGAATTAAGAGATGGGTGCTAGGTAGCATGCTTGATCACCGGGCAGCGATATGCATCGTTGTTAGAGAATAAATTTGCATACACGTACACGGTTAAAATACAGTTAATTTAAAGCTAAAAAAAGTTAAAAAATACAGTTAAATTTTATGCAAGATGGAGCTCCTCCTCACATTACCCTTTGTGTTAAGGGTGTCCTCAAAAGTCTCTTCACAGAAGAACGTGTCATGAGCCGGCACTTTCTAATCTGTGGCCTTCCCGATCCCCAGACCTCAATCTATGTGAATTTTGACTTTGGGTGCATTTGAAACATCTGGTAAGTCGAGATAATCAAAGAACTTTATATTGTCTTTAGGACAGCATTTCACGATGAGTTCTTAGCATTTCCTAGAACACAATGTGGTCAAAGGTGGAACATGCTATTTTACGATTCCAGATGGAAGATAAAAATGATGACAGTCATGTGGAACACGTTTTATTTTAATAAAATTTGCAAACTATCGTGAATGTATGCTAAATGTGTAATCCATAAAAAATCGCCTTCCTGCGGCAAAATTTTGAACTAATTCCTTATGCTCAGACAAATTCCCATCCCTTCAGTATGTCCTCCACAAAATTTCATAACTTTCGGAACGATAGTTTCGTCTGTATACAAGCTTAAAATAAGGTCGTTTAATTATGAACACCCTGTATTTAAATTCAGGTCTTGGTAATATTTACTGATTTAATTTTTGATTAGTTTTGACTTTGATTACAAAAATATGATACTATCTATTATAAACAATAGAGGTAATATAAGATATAAAAGAGGAAATTCGTGAATAGTTTGTACGCTCTACAAATGCATTATTTATGATACATTATCTTTAAATTTTACTCAAAAATCGAATGAAGGAAGGTTTTAATAAAATATTTGTGACAATTAATTAAATAGTTAATTTTTTGTTAATTAAAAGATATGTTTACGTGTAAATAGAAGATTATTTTATCTTTAGTGGTGCAATTCCTATTGATTGAAAATCTCATACATATTTTAAATTAATTTATTTATGACTTTCAGTTGTCACACGCAGTTCTTGGTTCAATATTGTGTCATTCAAAAAAGATTGTTTACAATTTGGCAGAACCTGTAAATTTTCGAGAAGATACCAGTTTGAATATTACTTGGAGCAACTCATATTCTCATTCTAATTAAAAATAAAACTGCAGAAAATAGGATAGATCTTTTAATAACATTGTTATTAAAGTATATTCACATTGAATATAAGCAACATAAACTTACAAAAATGCGTTTATGTGCAGTTTGGCACATCGAGTGCTAATATTAAATTTATCTTTACGTTCTCGTATATGAATTTTCATCACGTAGGTATCAACAGTTGATTTAATATGCGGAAACTAAATATTTTTAATTAATTCTTTCTTACAAATACTGAAAGAAAATTAAGGTCTAAGTGAAACTTTCGAAGAAAACAAAATTAATTTAGTTTTTAATTTAGTTTTTGTTAATAAAAGACATGAAAGTATTTGTATCCCAAGTAATACTGAGATGAAACTAATCCAGCATTGCTTCTCATTATTTCAAAATAAGTCCAAAATTTATTTTATTCTTTATCTATTGAATATATTAAAGTTTAAAAATTACTTACAAGTATAGCGCAAATGCTTATATTGATAAGCCTACCGACTTATCATCTCACATATTCCTAGCATATAAATTAAAAAGGAAGTTTTATTCAGTTAGGAGAGTAAAAAAATATAAGCCTGACCGGTAAAATATTCATCGCAATTCATTTTCAGAAGAAAGTAATAATCTGTTTCAATTTCTTTCAATCATAGTCACTGAATAGTTGGATCTCCGCGAAGCAGTCTTTGCCACTGGACTGTCAGATTAAGAAGAGGAGACTATTCATCTGCTCTATGAAAGACTGGAAGTGTCGAATTTGGAAGATATTAAATTTAGAACGAGTTTTAGGGAAATAAATGGAAACAAATATTAAAGGTAGTAGCGAAGATGATGATCTTCGTAACAGTGCTGATTTTTTTTTAACGGCGGAAGAAATAATTTTTTACTTGCTTTGTAACATGAGCTATTTATTTTCCATTTTGTAATGCTTTTTTATAGTTAACTATTTATATATTGAAGCAGCATTCAGAATTTATTTATAAATTGATTTTTAGAGAAGAAAATTGACGGGACATTTAAAAATGATATATTTTTCTTGAAAATATAATGGATGTAATATATAGCTTAAGCCATGAAATATCTACTTTACATAAATCGGATTTGTAATCAAATTTTAAAAGAGGATTTTATTGAAAGCTTTGTTTTGTTGTTTCAAAAATGTGAATAAGGCTTTTATTCTTTATTTTTGGATATAGAGATCAGGAGTAAACATAATTCATATTTTCTTCCATTTTTTTATATATCCCTGAAAATATAAAGCATGCATTATATTCACTGAAGATTGAAAGATAATGTATGTATAAAAAGATAAGAATACATCTATCAAAATTTCATGTTTTATATTTGTTGCAAAGAAATTATAATGATAATTACTGAAGACAGTTTGATAAACAAGACTTGAGTAGATTTTCCTGTAATGCTATTTGGCTCACAAAATGTAACACCGACTCCACATGCTAATATTAGTTTTTTATTTTACCTGAAAAAATTAAGCATCTGCAACTTGGCTGCGCAGTACACATCTTTAAACAAGTATATCGTGCAAGTGGAGAGAAAATTTATCTGGACGCTGTGTTAATGATATTTCTAGTGCTTTTTACAAAATATTGACCGTACTAGCTGAGTAAAATGACATAACTGAGTTGATAACATGGTCGGATTCGTTTGTCCCCCAAAATTGAAATTCAATCATTTCAAACTCAGTTTTACATTTCCTCAAGGATAATCCTCAAGTAAAATCAGTTACTATGAAGTACTCCTTGCCAGTACATTCATGCGTCCAAAAAGTTGATAGCGTTCACAGCAACATTGGAGAAACCATGAACAAAACTGACTTCTTCAATTCTCCAATTGGATTAATTAGAATTTTTAAACAAGTCAATCCAAGACATAAAAAACGTGTCATACAAATGCGGCCTGATGACTTCAAAGATTTTCAAGAAACAGCAGATCTTTTAAAATTATAAGATTGTACCGTTCACAAGTGTGGCAGTTTAGAAATTCACCAGAATCCTACGCACGGTGAATTTCAAAACATTCAACGACAAATTTGAAATGGAAAATTCTACAAATATCAAGCTTGCTGAGACATCTATGGGGGACTCGAAAAAACATATTAAACTGAAAAACACAGAAGAAAACTGCAATTTGAGTGTGTTCCAAGTAACATCTAAGGTTCAAAAGGCTGAAAAAGAAGGAAATGATGAAAAAGAAAGATATAAAAACAACATTTCCTTCCATGCCTATACAGGATAGGGGATATTATAATTCTGTATTGCATTTTTAATAAACCAACTAATGGTGCAATTTCATTTATCATCATACAAGATGTTATTTTATTTTTTCCATTAAATTTTAAGTCGAGTTAGAACTTTTTACCACACCATTAGCCAAAGTTCTAACTGCATTTTGCTATGTTCGAAAACAAAGGAATAATATATATATATATATACATCATAAAAGTCAAAAAAGGTTAAAATAAAATGGAGAGACTGTAGTAAATCGGTAAAAGCGTATAGATGCTCATCAGGGTAAGTAAAATCTATACGAACCGTTAAAAAATTAGTGAAATCATAATGTTTTCTGCGAACAGAGTTGGCATATAGCTAAAAAACACTGTCCTTTACCCCGAACATTATGATAAACCAAGAATTTGAATGAAATACAAATAAAAGAAATGGAATTACGAACGTTGCGTTTGTGTTATATTTTTCTATATTATTTTATCTTCCCCTTTTATATATATATTCCACTTTCGGCTTTTTCTTACCGCAGATTTTTTTCTTGACATTTTGTTTTATGAATGTTTATTTTGTATATGTTGCTTTTACATTTCTGCTATGTTTGTTTTGTTATATATATATATATATATATATATATATATATATATATATATATATATATATATATATATATATATATATATATATATATATATATATATATATATTCAAATAAACTATGGAACCTATAAATAAAAGCCTTTTGATGTAATTATTAAAATATTAATTAAATTAGGTCATAAATAAAAAAGTTGTAAACGGTGAAAACTTTAAACTCGTTTTTCTCAAATCTCATTCGGATGCAGTTGGAACTTGTCAAACCAAAGCACCGATTTATCGTCCCATGATGGTCGAAAAAAAGGGGAGGGCATCTGGAAAATCTTGAAAAAATGAGCAAATAAAATTATTAATTTTTCTATATCTGGAAAATATGGCAGTAACAAATTTGAAACTTTTCCAAATAACTAATATTTTGGTTAAAATATTTTAAATAACCCAATGAAATTTCAAATGATATCCAGTATAAAGCACTTTATATTTCATATTCCTTTTTCACCCATATCAGTGGCTGCAAATAAAATTTCATCGTCATTTCTGGCCAAGAATTTTTTAAAATTTTATTACTGCATTAAAAAATCATTTTGCAGCGTTATCCATTACCATCTTGAATTTGATAACGGAGAGAAATTCGGCTTACATTTACTCCAATGAAAATCTTTTATATTTATTGTTATTGAAATATAATGACTCGCATCTGAAAGAATAAAGATTTATTTATTTTGTCATATTTCCTTTCATGTAGATAAATTTTTGATGCACATCTAAAATAAACACCTTATTCAAGCGAAAACTGTATAGCAATAGATTAATTGTTATCTTCTTGAAACTGTAGAGACTTAAATAGTAGCTAGTATATTTTATACTGTATGGCTTCAATAAAAAATTTATGAATCTCAAACTGATTGAGTTAATAGCAAATAAAACATAGATCTATAGTTAGATATTCTATTTAGAACTGAAGGCCATTAAATACTCTAAGAAATCACAAATAGAATTTTCTTCCAGTTTTGAGTCAAACCAATGGTTTGAGGATAATACTAAGAAGTATCGGTCTTTTTATTGCCAATACTTGGTTCGAATTTACTACTTTTGATCACAGGGCAGAGAAGGAAAGAATAAAGAATCGATGTTGACATAATAAAATGCGACAGACAGCAAAATAAAAAAATGGCAGCGACTCTTTTTTGCCAAAAGGAAAGCAAATTTTGGTGGACATCTCTTCGAGATACAAACAAAAGGGTATTCACAGTTGAGATGTATTGCTGTGGAAATATATTTCAATAAACTAGTCATACATCAGAATAAACAAAAGATACTGTCTTACAGCAAGCAGTTGATAAATTCAACCTCTCTACTGTATTCTCCGTTTAGTCAGATATTATAATATAACCCTTTGTTTCATAGTATGAGAAAATGTGAAATGAGTTTTATTCTTTACATATAATACATTGTTTTCAAGCATTTTAGTGCAAGAACTTTCCTTAAGAAAAATTCAAAATTTTTATCGTCACGCATCTTATACTCATGAGAAAAGAATGAATTTCGAAAGATTTAATGCTAAAAAAGTACGTCGTCACAAATTATTATAGAGAAATATTGTGAGTTCGGCATAAAAATGTTGGTAATAGACCCTTAAATCAAAAATGTGATTGAAAGGAAAATGTTCATGTATATGAATTTCAGAACAAACCAAAATATTTATACAGCACGTCAGCAATTACGCAATTTCGATAAGGAATGAAGTTGTAAATTTAACAGCAAATAACATAGTCATAAGAACTTTGTCTCTTCAATAAATAAATAAATAAAATAAAATAAATAAATAAAAAGACTGATTAATTACTGCTTAAAATATTTTTAGCAATAGCTTAGACGATGGATTTATATAGTGAGCGCTTGGTAGGGTTGAAACTGCATACGGATTTCGATCCATGGTTAGTGTTGTCTGTTATAGTGGCATCCAGGTTATTGAGCCCCCAAACTACAATATGTAATTATTGCCTGAAAAGTCAATTAAGGTCGACCAAAAATTCTGGCACTTCTATAGGACTGATGCATGTCATTAAATAGGTGACACTTGGGATATAGAACGGCTTGAGAGCTTTCTCTTCGTTTCACCATTGTCTTTAAAATAGTAATTTCCAAATATTCAAAATACCGTTCTTTAAATAGAAATACGAATTCAGGGAAGTTTAATTGTGAAACAGTTTAAAATACAAAAAAATAATAAACAACGAATAGGAGTAAGAATCTGGTGGATGACGTCATCAGAGGCCATTTTTCCATGCAGATTCAAAACCGGAATAGGTTTTCTGTAGAGGTAAAAGATTTAAGGTCTGAATTTAATACGAATTTCCTCTAAGGCCTGAACCTATCCCGGACTATATTGGACAGAAAAACATTTATCCGTAAAGAAGAAATTAAAAACAGTCTTTTAAACAAAGTATGAAAAGAAGGGCTTAAAATCTCACCTCTTACTAAAGCTGTGGAGTGGAAGAAAGAGAGAACGCCGTTACAAAAGTCAACTTAGTAAATAGGTGTGCGCACCTGTCTCCATCTAGTGAGGGATACACTAAATAAAAACTTGATAATTTTTTTGTAGATTTTCCATAAAAATTTTTTTGAGGTTTTTATTTTGTTTTGTAGTATTTTAAAAATTTTGTTAATTGTTTTCGTGCATTTTTATATTTTTATTTATTTATTTTTATTTTTTTATTTTATTACTTTTATAAATTTAGAGTAGTTTGCAGATGAACCCTTAAAAAATGTTAGTAGGTGTGGTATGAGCATTAAAGCCACTTCCAGTGCAATGGAGAAATTGAGAAGTAAAAAATACGAGTACTCATTGCTTAAATTATTTTTTGTCTTTTAAGATATACATTCAGTTCTTTAAATAGAAATTTCCGAATATTCAAAATGCCACTTTCTAAATAGAAATTTCCGAATATTCAAAATACCGCTTTCTAAACAGAAATTTCCGAATATTCAAAATACCGCTTTCTAAACAGAAATTTCCGAATATTCAAAATACCGCTTTCTAAACAGAAATTTCCGAATATTCAAAATACTGCTTTTCTAAATAGAAATTTCCGACATTCAAAATAATTGCTTTCTAAATAGAAATTTCCGAATATTCAAAATACAGCTTTCTAAACAGAAAATTCCGAATATTCAAAATACAGCTTTCTAAACAGAAAATTCCGAACATTTAAAATACCGCTTTCTAAATAGAAATTTCCGAATATTCAAAATACCGCTTTCTAAATAGAAATTTCCGAATATTCAAAATACCGCTTTCTAAATAGAAATTTCCGAATATTCAAAATACAGCTTTCTAAATAGAAATTTCCAAATCATATTCAGGCACCCAGCTTGAAAAAATAAAAAAAAATACAAAAGGGCGATCGTCTTTTGTAAAGCCAGAGACACAGCACCTCAGAATTTTTGGACACAGCAAAACTGGAACTATGCCTTGATGAGTCGAGATTCAGAACTCAGATGACAATTCTCAACGTGTTTTCACCTGAATAAAGCTTGGAGTCCGTTATCGTCCTTTCAACATAAGGGGAGTGACTTTTTTTAAAGTGCACTTTTTGCGTAAAGAGAAATTATGCTGCAAGACCGCACATCACTCCATACTCCAGATGATGGAACTGCAACAACAAATTGCTATAGCAATGAGTTTCTTAACCTTATTTGTAGCTTTTCGTAGAGTTACTTTTTCCTGAAAGTGCACTTTTTGTGTGAAGAGAAATTATGTTGCAAGATCGCACATCACTGCATATTCCAGATGATGGAACTGCAACATCAAATAGCTGTAGAAATGAGTTTC
>BGPR01002731.1:0-51598 GCA_013235015.1 Araneus ventricosus
GTAAATGCGGTACAAAAAGGCTTGTGTTGGTCAAAGCAAATTAGCATGTAATACTATGTGGAAATGTTTCAATCAGACAGTAACACGCATACCATTGACAAAATAATGGAGGAATATAATTAAATCTGGATTTCAATTCTGAAATATAATTAAAACTGGATTCCAATCTGGTGACACCACCTGATTGGAATTTGAGAAGAAATTGATTTCAAAATTCCATAATATTTATAATAATGAAATATAAATTGAAAAGTGAAATGCAGACGATAATTAAAATGAAAAAATTTACTTTTTAGTACACTAATAAAATTGTATTTTTTAAGACTTTTTTATTGATAAATCCCTTTCTTAAATAAGATAACGAGTTTCATTGAAAAAAGAATCTTCAATTTACTTTTCTTTAGGGTGCCTTTTCGTAACAAATCCAATTTCCACTTCATATCAGAAGAACAAGAAACGAATTTTTATTAGCTTTCTCCCGCCACTATTCTCAAAGAGTCTTTGTATACCGTTGGACAGATGTTCTTATAGAAAACAGTTCCCATATTTTCCGACAGAACTGTTCGTAATAAAATCGCAGCAATCTTTGTAACTAGAAATCCAATTCCAATGTAACAAAGGAAAAATACAAATCACATCTGACTAAGATCTTTCAGAACGGTTCTTCCCAAGTTTTTTTGTTATTGCAATCCAGTTAATAAATTATAACGTGTTATTCGAATGTGTCATATAATATATCGCTAGTTTATTTTGCTTTAAAATTGAATATCTACTCAGATATCCGAGGTTACGAATAGGCACAGTACGAGGTTTTGCGTTACTTTTCACAATATGCTTTGTTATCGGATTCTCACTCTTTTGAAATTTAGGCATTCTATAGAAGTCACCGCGAAATACGTAAGGTTTTTATGTAATTTTGCCTTAAGCAAACCCAAATGCTACGCACAATTTTTGGAATATATGTAAGCACTCTAATATCAGTCTTTTAATTCAGTGAGAAACCGTAATGTAACTACATCAGAATGAATTCATATCACTTATTTCATTCCATCTTTACTGTTATAACAAGTATTCAGTTGACTAAAGGTAATAAATGCTTCCTGTACTAAATTCTCTAATTATCGTAATATTTATTTAATGTTCTATCATGAAAAGTGATTTTCTTGTTTCAGAATTTTCAAATGCATTTTATTTGATAATAATCCTAAAATTCAAATTTTCACTGCACATTTTAATATAATCATACTTATTTTTACAATATATGACTGATATAAAATTATTTTTAACTTCTGTTATAAAATAGATTTCTTTTCTTCATTTTATCAATACAAATAGTAACCCAGATACCATTTTCATATTATAAAATTATTTTTAAATCTACATATTTCATAATATTATATTAGTTAAATTTAGTTATTCCATAAATGTTGTCAAAATTTTACATTCATTGATTTTAATCAATACTTCTTTTTCGTCATTTCCTAAAATTATTATGAATCGTTAATTAATAACAGTATATAAAAATTAAGCTGATATTTTTCTCAGCAAGTATCTACAATTTTTTTATACTAACATATGTGGAGTTAATCTGACATGCAACAACATAAATTAATTGTTTATTGAACGACAGTTTATGTGTGTATTTAACAGTTTTTTACTAATATTCACGGAATATTAAACTATTATATTGTCTCTTAGGGAAAAGAATATCATTTATAGTGTTACGTAGTACCAGAAAAGAAAATTACTTGCACGCACAAAGTGGGCACAGTTCTTTAAAATACAATAAAGCACGGTTTATTCGTCTTTCAAGGGACTGGCGTTAAACAACGTATAAATGAAAACACGTATAATCGAATTTATAATAAGCAACTTTGGCTATTACAAATTTGATGTTACTAATATAAATTCATTTAACGCCGGCCATTCACTTCATAGATAAACTGGATATTTTGGAACGCGCGAAGGAAAAAGCCACAAAAATCTATGGAAATTAGCCAAATGGCTTGTGGTGTTTGTTAATTCCGTCTGGACTGAAATCGGAGCGAAAACGCCGGAGTTTAAAGTCTCGCTTCAGAGGGACCCTGAAAGAGGCTAGCGAAAAGAACAATGCCTTGCGCAGATTGAAGCCTCGCTTTGAGGGTAGAAAATTAAAATGTGCTGACTGGGGAAATTCGAAGAGTAATTAACAAACAGCCGTAGAGAGGGAAAGAAGATCGCTCCCCCTACCTTCGTTCAGAGTTAGCGTCCTTTTAAATATAAGTGAATGGCGCGCCTGTACTTTTCGATTAAAATGGGTGAAAAAAACGGACTTCGGACAAATGGCATGGCTATCCTTCAAGTTAATGGCAGGCTTAAAAATAATAATTTTATGTTTTAAATGAGAATAGTAGTATATTACTAAACGGTACTTTAAACAATAATGAAATTTTAAAATTAAACATTTATCATAAAAGTGAGAAATGTCATACATTTATTGTATATCTTGAGAACTAATTATACATTCTTTATTTTATACAATTCATGTGCCTTCAGGTAGGTGCTTAAAAATAATCTTTAAACGTCGACTGCCGTGCTGATTGCCTGTGAGTATTAAGTAAGTACAGCATTTATGAATCGAATTAATTTCATTCTAGTGTTTTGCCAAACAAAATAAGATAGTTTCCAACAGAGTCAATTCATCTTTAAAAGAAGCTGGAGCAAATTCTTCACGTTCTTCTCTGTCCTGTTATCCCTCTTGCTGTCGCACTGGAAGGGGACCATCTCGAGTAAGTGGACGAGAAACCGCCGTATAATTAAGCTGGGTCTCGTTTCTTCTGTTGGGTACAATAATGGTTGGGGCTTGCCCTTTATTAGTGATAGTGCGTGCCTCCTACGGGAAGGGCCAGACCGTGGCCAGTGATGGCCGTTAGGACTACGGCCTCAGCACTCGAGGAATTGCGGTGACCTTCACTCAGATGCACCGGACGGTCTCGCGCCAGGGCTGGGTGATTTAGATATGAATTACCCCCCCCCCGTGCTTTCTAAGAAATGTTTCCCCTTAATAAAAGCGGAGAAATAATAACCGAGGTCTGCCTGCCTAGTACTTTATCATGACAATGGATAGGAATGAATCGGGACTGTGATGAAACGACATATAAATGAGGAACATATAAACAGTGCTTTACAGTATTTGTATGTTTTGTTTTGTATGACTGAAAATTTTGCAAGGCAGAATATTTGAATGTCTGCTCATTTTTTTTAAATATTTGGTTAATGTATATTTTAATGATAATTTTATTAAATTTGGATACATTTTCATCTGCTAAATTCTAGCAATACGAATTTCCTTTATCGACAGCAAAAAATGAAATTGAAATGAACTATTTTATAAATAAAATTTTACAATTTAACATAAAATTTTGCAGATAAAAAAAGCTTAACTGAATTTTGAAAGGATATCCAGATAGATTTTGAATTCCTAACATGTATGTATTGCTATGAAATTGTTGCTTTTTCTGTGTAATCATAACTTTTAATGCACAATTTTTACATTTTCCATTTTTAATCAAACAGGAAATCAAATTCCACCGCCTAAGTTCTTTTCAGATGTTATCCTTAAATATCTTGACATACCAGATGTGGTCATGTCTATCTATGAAGACACAAGTAAGTCACGTTTTAGAAGAAATTCATTTACTCAATAAACTTATTAAAATCCTATCGATTTTTTTCAGATTTGAAAAATACTTTTTTAGAATATAGATATTTCACCAATAGCAATTTACTACTCATGTATATTCATTATATAAAAATTTCAAAAATATTTTTCATCTCGTTTTAGTTTAAATAAATAATTAGTTTATAAAACGTAGATTCTATGAGATGGAGCTTGAGTAATACAAAAAAATAAAGGAAATATTAAGCATTTCATAGTTTTCCATTATTTTCGATACTTTTCAATATAACATATGAATCTCAATTTTAAATTTATCATGCAAAATAATTATTTTTTATGGTTATGTCTACTTTAATTAGGTGTCCCAGTGGATGAATATGCGGTTTCTATGTACGAAAAGGATGTATTTACTTCGTTCTTCGAATGGAACAGCGATGATCCTGGAGATCACCAGTTTTTGGAGTTTATAAAAGTTGTTGCGAGTGGAAAGCAACGCACTATTGTCTTTTTTCTAGACGATGCAAGCGCACGGATGTTTTTTGAACATGTAAGTTCCGTTTTAACCCTTTAAAGGACCGTTTTTTCTAGTAGTGTTATATTAAAATGGCTTTGGAACCGAGATTCATTTAAGAAAAGAAATTCATTTGGCGTATTCGATGACATTAATTTTTTGTTAATTAATTTTGCTGATTAATAATTAATTATTAAGTCCAGACACTTCTTTATAGTTTGAGAAAAGAAAATCGAACATCTAGGTTTTTGTTTCATAGGAAAATTTGGCGAGAACTTAAGCCAACCTTAAAAAATGCATTTAAAAATTGATGAAGTTGGTGGTAAGTATACTAACAACGGATTTATAACGAGTTAAAGAAAGTAACACGGCTCGTCAATGACATATAATTTGATATGCATTCTCTAAGTCGTTTTACTAAAGTGAAGCAAAAGGCAAGCTCCGATCGATTGGACAATATTAACGGAAGACACTTTTTCTTCCTGTAGTTCGTCAGTATAAGAGTTTTTTTAAGCTACGCAGTAGATGGTTTCCTGTAAAATTTTTGACATGGATGGGTAATCAATTGAAATCCCCGTTGATTATAAAACGACAATTTTGTTTGATTAAAAAGTTCAACTCATTTTTAACCCTTAAAAGCCCTATTTTTTAAAACTTGATTTAAAAGTGTTTTTGACTTTCATTTCTTGAATAAACCATGGGAAAAATACATTTAAAAATGGGGGGAGGGGGGCACTATAGTTGACCACCCTCAGAAAAAGTGACAAAAGGAAAGATAATATATAAAAGATAACTCAGAGGGTTTCTCACGGTATACGAAGCTAGAATCTTCTCATCTAAAGTTCTGTATCTTCTCAAGTTCCTGACAAATAATTAGGGGAAACAAGTATTATTCCTATTTTCAAAGAGCAGAGAATAAATTGAGGAAATACCTTTACTTGTTTGGCAAAGTGTAAAAAAGTCCATTCCAAATTACGGTTTCTATGGATTAAAAAGTAATGAACTCGTATATAATTTTTTCATTATTATTCGTCTTTTTATAGGTTTTTTCCGCGTATTAAGTGATTTGTATACATGTTATCTTAATATTTTTCTTGTACAAAGTTAATGGATTGGATATATGTGTTTTACATTTTTCTCTGCATAAAATGCAAATTTTCTATATATTCAAATTTCTTACTTAAATTCTTTTTAAGAACTTACAGTTATAAAGTATCTATTTTTCTCGACAAGTTTAGCAAAATTTCAATAAAAACTTTCGAAACAATTTCATAATTTTTTTTTAAAAAAATAATTATGTAATGTGCCTTTATGATGCATTTTAGATAAAAAAAAATCGTCCATATATAATCTCCATAGTGCAGTTATCTTTACTAACACTAAAAGCGAATTTGTGTGCCTGTTGCCAGTCTGTCTACTAGCGCAATACAGGGCAGACCGTTTGATTTAGGTGAAAAATTTGGCACAAACATAATCTGGAGAATGAGAATGCGAGCTTCGAAACGATTTTTTTTCAAAATTCTAATTAAAATTTAAATTAATTAAAAATTAAGCAAAATTTCGAAGTTCTTTATAATTTTTGAAAGTATTATGGCATAAAAGTAATTTTTACATCATCTTAAAATTCAAAAAATTATCTTCTCAATGATATAAATTTAGCTGTACAATTTTTCAGTAACTTTAACAAACTTTTAAAAAATTTCATAATGATTAATTAAATTACGATTTGCCACAGTAATTTTCTTTGTTGAAATTTATATCAAACCTTTTTCATTAATTCAACAAATCTTTAAATCGCTTGTTTCCTTCCAGTTGAAAACGATCATTATATCTTATATTTATTTAATTAAAATTTTTATTTTATTCTTTAGCTATAAACATTTTTTGTAGCAATTAATACTTTCAATGTATCAAAAATTAAATAACTTGAATAATTAAATTAATATTAGCTGACATTACAATATTAATAAAATCAAAATGATATTGAAGAGGCTGGTCGCAGAAGACGGTTAATTTGTAACATAAAATTCATATTACTTCAAAAATGCTTTACATATTATTATTTCTGTTAAATTGCTATTTCAATCTTTGCACTCCCTGTCATAAAGTTTCATAGAGAAAAAAAGAGACAGTTAAAAAATGGGGCGCTGCTTTGGTTTGCCCTGGGCGCCACTTTATGTGGGTACGCCTCTGATTGCATAAACTAATTTGGCTTTTATTTCTATGGTTTGAGTATGCTTAACAACTTTTGAAAGTCTTACAATATTCAAAATGAAATGTTATTAAGAATAGACTCAGTTTCTGAAATACAAAATGCCGAATCTGCCAAATAATAGGTGTAATTTTCGTGATCTTAAGGTTCCTTTTCAACGTTCCAGAACACGGTATTCAATTTTTCGCGTATTTTAACTTTTCTATAACACTTTTTCCGAGAAAAGAAAAAGTACAACAAAAAGTTGAATCCCTTCTACTCGCTGAGTAAGTAAATCAACGAAGATAATTTTAAGGCTACGGCTTCAATCTCCTAAACTCAATTACAAGCAAGACTCGACTTCTAAGTAAATCAAATTTCCCCATAAAATGATAAAAAGCACGCTTTCCCTAACTATCTTGTAACAGTGAAAACTCCCGCCATTTTTTTTTTTTTTTAATGAATAGGCTGAAAAAAAGAATTCTCGTTTTTCTTTTGTTATGCAAGGAATGGTATTATGAAAAGAGTGAAGTAATTTGAAAATGGAAAATCCCTTGTTCGACATACATAGGCTTACGCATCACTTGACAGGAGATGAGTTTTAAAATTATTTCCTAGTCTTTATTATGTTTCTTCGCAGAGGAGGGAGATTTTTTTCATTTTTTTAGATGTTAGTAGCTTTTGAGTAACGAAATGATGTTTCCTTTGATACAAACGGAGATAATTTAGAAAATAAATCATGTTTTTTCAGTTTTAAATCATTACATACAGGTGAGTGTTAGTATTTTGACAAGATTTGCGAGAACTTTAAATATTCTGTAAGCTTGATAAATTATTTTATATTGATCCAAACTATTCAAGGAGACTTTTCACATGAATAACCCATTATTCCACGTCCGCCTTCCACTACCATGCCGCAGGTAATTTTTCCACAAAAGCCCAAAATTTCATAAGCGTAACTTTTCAGAATATTTTAAATAGAAACTTGTATGAAAACTGGAACAAATACCTTTCATGCAGTAAATGCCTTTTCTGTTATATTTACAGTTAGTTTTAGTCTGTTTATATCATTTCAAGTTGCATAAATTTTCTATACATTTCAATAATTTTTTCATTTGATGCAGCTATTGAGTTCCATTTACTTAATTCCCAAAGAAAAAATTCTGCTAAAATTTATTTTATTTATAGACTAAACTTTTATATTTATTTTCTTAGCTACCAAATTATTACTGAAGTAAGTTTTGGACGTTTTCTTATAAACTTTGGAACTCAGACATGAGAATAAAGAATAAAAGATAACAGAAAATGGATTTAAATAAAATTAAACAGTCAAAAAGTACTCATATAAAGCAAAATTATTCCATAAAATTATAAAAACATTGTTTATATTAATATATTCTGCAGTTAAAAACAACCAACCACACCGGCAAAAGACAAAAAATCAATTAACTGCCAGAGCTTATTGTTTGATTTGAATTTTGTCCTGCAATTTCGAAATTAATTTTTATTTTCATTCTAGAGCTTTGTTGAAATTCGAAGCATAAATAAATTCAAAAGTACCAGTCGTTTCAAAATGAATATCAGTGCTTTAATTGTTTACTGAACCTTGAAAAAACGTTAAAAAATGTGGTGAAATACGTTTTTTGACTGCGGGAAAATTTTCCGCTAGTTTGAAATCAAAAATTTGAAAACAAGTAAAAAATGAAAGATTATTTATGACAAATAAAAATTAATCAAATATTTTTCAGTATAATAATATTTTCGTTAAATTTAATTTCGTTAAAAAATAACGTCTCTTCACGTGTATTTATTTTAAAATCATACTTCCATAATTTTTTATTGCTCAACCGCGTTTGAGTAATTTTTTATAAATGAGATTAAAGAGTACAGAAAACATGATAAAGAAAATTTATTGTGAATTGTATTCAAACAATAGATTAACTAGGATGATGCTTTCCTTCCGTAAACACATTTATTCTGGACTTAAACAACAAACAGATATTTTTTAACATGAAAAAATTATTTACCAAATTTGCAACAAAATTCTCAAGTTAACGGCATCGAATTCCATAAAAGATCTTTTTTTTTCTCATTGTCAGACAACGTTCAAAAAATTAAAAAAAGCCTCGCCATTATATTTATACCTATTATTTTCAAATATATACTTGCCAAAGACTTTTTTGATTTTATTAATTTCTTTATGAAGCAAATTATATTTTTATGACGTCATTATATTTTGAATATCTTAAGACGATCTAATAAAACTTAGAATGGATATCAATTATATGAAATATTTTTTTACTATTTTCAAATATCGCATTATTTTGAAGTTCATTTTTCAATTAAAATTAATAAAAAATAATTAGTTGCAGTTTCTTTGTTAAAGCCGACATGCATCAAGTCAAACATCTAATTATTATTTTGTATTAACTAATAATTAAAGTATGCAAAATTAATTTTTTAAAGCAAAATTTAGGTTATGCCGAAAGACTTCACTCCGCAATGTTACAGTATGTATAAGTTACAGATACAGTATAAGTTACAGATACAGTATAAGTTACAGATACAGTATAAGTTACAGATATGTCACGATTACAAAGCACGAGTCGTCTTTGTATAATGCCGAATAACTTAAAAATATGCAGCTCCCGGTCAAGGTGTGCTTGCAAATGCACGGACCTAATCGAGAATTAACCTGTAACATCATTTACTCCCTACTTTGAAAGGAATTAGCGGTTGCCAAGCGCTTTCCAATCTCATGATTTCTTTGAAAGGGTTATCAAGTCCTGGGATGGCATCCGGTACAGCAATGTATTTCAGGGAAGTATTTATTCTTGACAAGCGCTGTTACTTATGCATTGTACAGTGACGTACCCCGGCAAATGTTTAAGGAGGGGTCCGTTTCTCGGTCCTGGAATGTACAATAGTAGCAGTGTCTAATTGAAATTGTAAGTGCAACACTTCGGGCCGGAACCTCAGGTTTTTTTCTAGTTCCGGCACCTTATAGTTAAGCCATTAGCACTGTACCTGGAATAGATGCTGTCAACTCCAAGAATTTTGCAATACCTACAGTTTTGTGGCCGTCTTTCTACTCAAACATTATAGTTTTTTAAACAATCATTCTTGTCTCGTTCGCAACCCATTTGCAAATTTGACTATCAATGACAACGGGATCTCAAGGCTTCGGAACACGTCTGACATTCATCTAAGACTTACATCTCAATTCTGATCGCATAAGCGAAGTGCGTTTTGGAAGATGCTCTTAAAAGGCTCTCGGTAAAGTTTTGTAATATTTTGGGTGGAGTGCTGATTTCCAGAAAATTCTTGCATTTCATTCAATTTTCTACTTCCTGAGCACACCTCATTTTCAAGTGGCTATTAAATTATTCAAACAATTCGAGTAATGCCGGAAAACTTACTTTGGTTTCCAGTTACATGGTGTGAGGTATGTGGATCACCACTACTGAACACTCCTGCTAGTCATATGGGGAACATGTGTAGATGTTCTATACAAAACGAGAGATAGAAAGGTGACTAATTTTCTTTTGATGATACGTCCGTTGTACCCAGGGTATGATAAATTGTTAATTACCTTGGCAGGTGTAGCAGATGAGAAGCTATTTTGGTTGAAAAAAACATGCTTCTTGGAGATGCTCATGGGAGACGACGATAGTCAAAGAGACTTGCTACTTGGGACAGCAAATCTGTTGAACTTGCTGTCTCTAGCGGGTTCTTGTACCAAGTAATTGTAATCCATGTTATATATTAATTAAGTTATTACAATCCAAATATAATTTATGTTTCTTGGAGATGCTCAGGGGAGACGACGATAGACAGATGGACTTGCTAGTTGGGACAGCAAGTCTGTTGAACTTGCTGTCTCCAGCGGGTCCTTGTACCAAGTAATTTTAATCCAAATGCTATATATTAATTAAGTTATTACAATCCAAATATAATTTATTGCAAATAAAGATTTTAATTTATTAAATATTTGGCAGTGCGTACTTGTGTAGTTTAAATTGTCACAGTCTCAGTACGTCACATAAATTTAGTTGTGTACTGACTCCATATTTTCGCAATAATTTAAAGTGTTTCGCGTAGAATAAGATCGTGATTAAACATTCGTAATTTGATGTGTGGGAAATTTATAAATGCGTATTTAATGGTAAAAATTGTATATTCAAATATATACTGCTATGTAAGATTCATATGTTCGGAAAATAAAACAATGCATATCAAAGCTTTAACTAGTCTATTTCGAATTAATATTTTTCAAATGTGGGGATAATAATCGGCAAATTCATGCATTATTGAATTTACTTAAGGAGTGTTGATGCATAACTGTTCTTATCTTTCTGTGACCATGCTTCTAATTCTTGATTTAAGCGCGGTTTGCACTCAAGCATTAAAAATAATTCAAATAAGCTGCGATGAACAATTTTCAGAAGAAATTGCTCCCGCAACCTGTCTAGTTGATTACGTATTACGTTTAATAAACCACATATTTCACAATCATTTTGAAACGAAAATCTTTATGAAAAATTATTTCGCAATGTTTTTAATCTCAAAAACATGAACAGAATTTTATTTCCGAGATAAACTAAACTATTAAAAGCAATTAAGATCAAAATATTAATATGGAAATGCTAGGATATACGGAAAGATAATCTACATATCGTTTCAAGACTTCGAAAATAAGATAATGAAAATCTTAGTGAGGGTCTTTGCTTTATATATTGACAAAGGATAGTAAAAATATAGGAATATGAAAGATCTTTGACAACAAAATATTAATTGGATGGTAGATTATAAGAGTTAAAAGTCTGTTTTTTCCTTTTGTTTCTTCCTTGGTGAAAGTCGTTTGAAAACATGGCCCACGATGTAGACATTCACGTGACGTTCGAACATCCAACACCATGTTGTGTTATGCTTTTCCTCCTGCACGGTGCGAAATATGTTCCAAAATTAAACCCGCTTGGCGCATTTGACATGTATCACTTGAGCATGAATTGACTCTATTAGATAAGAGGCTTCCTTTTGAGAAAAATTGGCTATTTGCTGTACATATTAACATATTTCAAACAGAACCAAAAATCAGCATATCTTTTGGTCCCTACAATACACTGAAGTTAAAAATATTATCTATTAAACAAAGCGTTTGCTTAAACGAAGGAGAAAATATTTTCTGTGAAATAATTATTTAAGAAAAAAATATTGTTTGCAACATTATTGATATATTTTTTTCAATTATTGGATGATTTTTATGTTTGGTAACGTCAATAACTGAGTTTTACTTGTTTTTATTAAAAAAAAAAAAACATCAGGTTTCAGTTTTAGTTCATTTGTTATTATTTTTTTCATAAATTAAATGTAAAAGATTGTAACTGTTAATTATTAATTCAATAAACCTTTGCTCCTATTTGTCGTTATAAAGGTACTTGAATGATAATTGAATAAATTGAAAATGAATTGTGCAAGCTGATTTTAACAACAAATGTCGCCATTTCGAGCTTTTAATCGTTATTAATAAGCAATAAATTGAAAAAACTGAAGCAAAGTGAAACAAGACTTGAAGAGGCTTAGACTTCAAAAAAACTTCAGGTTACGTTGAAAGTAGTCAGAGATCGGAGCGAAAGAATTTTAATATATTAGGAAACATAAAAATAATTAATAAACTTTTTACATAGAAAAAAATTACCGTTGTGAATATAAAATTAATTTTTATGAATTCCACGTATTTAAACTTCTATTGCATTTACATAAAAAAACATTCTTTGCTTGTTCACAGGCATATTTTCTGCAAATATTTTTTAATTAGTTCGTTTGGCTTCGTTTGAAATTCGTTTGGTTTAGTTCTTTTTTGTTTTTCATGCTTTTGCTTACAATTCTGTTTGCCATAGAAACTTAACCAATTAACGTCAAAAGTAATTTAAAGCATATATTTCAATAACTTTCTATTCAATTATGTTTAAGGCCCCAATATTAAGCAACCTGTGAATTAAAATTAAATTCGGAGAAAATAATTGAGGGGGGGTCTTTTTTTATTTACTTTTTTTCGAAAAAATCATAAAAATAAATCGATAAAAAATTATTTTTTTACATAAATATTAAAGTAATAGTAAAATATCAAAAAATAAAAATCACTCTCTAATTCCTTGCATTACCAAAAATAAATCAAAGAAAAAATCAAAAAAATTTCAAAATGATGACGTTATGACTTCAAAGTCAGGCTAACCTGCCGTATATGCCTTTTGAAACCTATTTTGGAGTTTGATAATACTATTGGCCTCATAAACAAAGCAAACAAGAAACAATGGAATACATCTGTTCAACCATAGAAGTGAAGTGTAGCTGTCTTAAAAATGGATAGTAGGAAGCTGAGCAATTCATTCAAAAATAGATTAGATCGATTTCATGAAAAGATTAACATATTATAATTATTGTAAATTAGACGCATTAAATTAATCATTGCTTAATAAGAAGAATTCCTGAAATGAAAGAATTTAACTGAAATTAAAGAGACAGAATATTATTATTATTTTATAGAAAAATCTAAAAATGGATGTTCTTCAATGTCGAAATCTGGAAATCTCTGAGAAAAGTAATGTGTTCCTTACTTTTCGCCCCAGGCTCACAAAGTGAAGGAAAAGCTTCCTTTGCCCTGCTTCTATCGATGGATTTTCTTCGGCGTGAATGGAATAGATATGAAGCCCCTGCAGCGATTCAATACCTCCGCCGTCTGCTGGAAGAGCATATTCGTGAAGGAAAAACAAGTAAAGCAATACGTTTCCGTATATGAGATATGCCGTGTTATATATTTTTGTTGTTATTGGTGTGCTATTCCTGTATCATATCTCCATATTTTTCATAAATTAACCCTTAAAGGCCCGATTTTTAAAAAATTGATTTTGAAATGTTTTTTGGCTTTCATTTCTTGAATAAAACGTGGGAAAAATACTTTTAAAAAATCCTATTTTGCTTTAAGTATGGTTTATGGCTAAAAAACAGTTTGTTAACAAATGACAACACTGGGTTTTATTAAAAAAAATTCCTTCATAAAATTCTATAATGTCGAACACAGATGAATTTTAATAAATAATAATAAGGATAAGGAATTTTCGCCAACATTGTAGAATAAGATATGGTATTCTCAAGCTCACAAATAAAGCTAAAAAGATGCAGCCTCAAGTGAGAAACATCAGTTTCTTTTTATGTTTTTATCAGCACTCTGGCTGCCATCTATATATTGTAAATTGATTTAATAAAAATTTCAGTATGTATCCTTTGGCAACAACAGGCATTAGAGCTTCGGTCTTATTCTCAAGATTTTAGAAAACAAAATCCGGTGTGTTGCTTTAAGGCAACACTGTGCCTTTAAGGGTTAAAATATGTATATAGATATTCGTTTTGTTTAAATATAACCATATTTAAAAAACAATTTTAAAATTAAAACGGGAGCATTAGGCTAATTAGTAATAATATAAGATATCTAATATATTTTTCACATACTATTATTTAAATTAACTTATTTCATGCTTGTAAAGAAGACATTTTGTAGTCGATTTTTCACTCATTTTGTGATCTTTCAGAGCTTTGAAATTTTGTTTACATATTTATTCTTAATGACTATAGAATTTTTTTATATTTTCATAACCTGATTATCATTTAATCTATAAATTTCTTAACATTTTGATCAGTGTCGGCGATGGGGTGCCAAAAATGGGGGGGGGGGGGGGGGGGTTTTATATCCACCTAAAAGTATCCTGGAGTTTAAGAAATAGAAAACAAAATTTAAAGATTTGAACAAAATTAGCTAGCTTTCCTGGACCCAATATGTTTTTTTTTTCCATAATTCCTAGTTTTAGGCAGCTAAAATGAAAGAAATATTTAATTTTTTCTGCAAAAAGTGGTTAGCGACTATCCCCTTGCCCTCCCCCGATTCGCCGCCACTGATTTTGATTTCATACAATTTGATTTTCGTTTGGCGCCACCTGGTAGTGGCTTTATGAAAAAAACTGATTTCAAGATGCCATTCTATTTATAATAATGAATTAATTATCTAATTTAATAATTTAATCTAATATAATAATTTAATAATATAATAATCTGAATAATTTAATCTCATTATAATAATGAATTAAAGGAAAACAATTAAAATTTTTTAAAATTTTAATTTTTAGTACACTAATAAACGTGTGTTTTTCAAAACTGTTTTTATTCAATTTATTCCATGTTTTCATCGCATACTAAATGTCTTGAAATCATAGTATACTGGTTGTCATTCGTTTTGTGTCAAATTGTGTATTATTATATTCATATTTGCCAGATAATTATAATAACATAAGAACTAAAGAAAATTTTGTTTGAAAAGAAATAAACTTGAGTTAACATAAAAAGTATATTACATATTCAAAAACCATATTAAAACATTAAAAGTTATTCATTACGAAATAAAGTCTCTTTCACTTCACAAAGCTATCCATATTTAAGGATACCTTTATTAAATGTATCTATATCTTTTGAATAATATGTGTAACAATTCCGAATCTATGTGTCTTGCTAAATTCAAATTGAAAGCTACTTAACAAAAAGAAACAAACGCTAAAATAACATTTTGAATTCTAATTGACTTCACAAAATTTGCATAAAAAAATTCTAATTCTAAATTATGAATTACTTGTAGTGCAATGAACTGCTGTTGATTTAATTTTGGATGGCAAATTACCGAGAATAAGGTACAATTTTTATAGAGAATCCATTATTCGTAAAATGGTAGTTGGTTCTCGATTAAAAAATTCTTGCATCCAATTTGTTATTTATTTCTAGAAGACTGGAAATAAAACGATCGGGAGTGTTCTCCCTGCGAATTTTTCGAATACTTTCACAATATGGCGCGTTTTGTATTCAACTCCATCGTTTAGTGAATAGAATAGGGTATACATTTTGGACCTCTTTCCTTTACCAGATTTTGTCGAAAATTGGATGCAAATCTGTAATTTTGGTGTAAAGATCTCATACCAAATTTCATTAGCCTAGTTCGGTCCATTTTTGAGATATCGTGCTCACAGATAGGTATGCATAATTCTATAAGTTTTTTTTTTTACTTAGGTCTGAAACGTAAAAATTTATCAAAATCTAGAATTCAAATTTTTTGACGATTACCTGTTTTTTTTTTGTATAAGAGAAAGTAAAAGAGCTTCTTTATCTTTAGTGAACAAACATTATTTGAATAAATTCAGTAAGAAAAAAAGAATATACTATATCTCTTTGAGATTGAATGGTTGAGCAAGATTTAAATAACTCCAGCTTCGATTTTTTTAAAGTTTCAAAAGATTTTCATTGAAAATGAAAACTGAAGGTGAATCTGACTGGAAATTCTGCGCTTTAAAATGCAATATTTAAATCTAATGAAGTGCCATTCAAAAGTCTATTTTTAAATTGATTCATTTTAACTCAAATGTTTCAAAACATTCAATTTAAACATCCAAAAAATATGACAATTAAAAAGTGAGTTAGTATATCCCCTTTCATTTTTTTTCATATAACGGATTGTACTGAAGGAAAGTATTATAATAATCAAAAAATTCTACATCAGGAATCTAATGAATCTCTACATACAAGACCTCCCTCGAGTACGTAGTGTTTGGAATTCTGTCTGTCTGTTTGTCAGTATATCTGTAAACATTATAACTCAAAAACGGCACAAGTTAGGCAAATGAAATGTGGCATGTGGTCTTTGCACCAAAACTGTAGATTTCTATCGTATTTTGAGTGAAATCCTTTATTGGGAAGTCTGCCTGTCTGTCCGTCCGCCTGCATGTGAACACGACAACTCCTAAACGCAACGACAGACGAATATGATTTTTACACTAAAATTGTAGATTCGTGTACAATTTTGAACAAAATCTGTCAAAGAGTAGACTGTCTATTGACATATGCATACATGTGCATGTGAACACAATAACTGAAATACACAATCAGCTGTCAAACGGGAATTTGGTATGTGATCTTGGCACCATAATTGTAATTTACATTTATATCCGTACTACAAATACGTTGACAATCAACTCGCTGCCGGATGGAATTCAAAATTCGTAAAAGAAAATAAGACACTAGACTTTTTGATAAAAAAAATTAACCTTTTATTTTTTTTTACTCAAACAGTTTTGATGATAAACATTTAAAAATTCATTGGATAAAACAAATATTGGTTACTGGAAGAGGTAGTTCCAAAAATAAAATATTAATGACAGCAGGATTAATTTCTATTGTTTTAAAGTTTGTAAATAAAAAGTGGAAGAAAACAGTATTACAAATCATATAAAAGATACACCAGTATGGAATTTTCATTCCACTAGCTTTTTCACCTCGAGAATTCTGTCTGGAAGTGAATCATACAAATTTTGGATTTCAGCTTGGCAGAAATTGGTCCATACATTATTCGGAACTTCCCGAAGCTCAATGGCAGATTCACACTGTTTTCCACCAGCATGTTCTCGATGAACCGGGATTGCCCAGATGTTTTCCACTATATTAAGATCAGGGCGTTTATCTGCCCATGGTAAAACTCGCATATTACTTTGAATGAACCAGTTTTTAACGGCATTGGTAGTGCGAATGGATGCTCCGTCCTGATGAAACATCCAATCTTCTCCGCCCAATTCCGATCCATAATGAAGCAGCTCAGATTCCAGCTCTTCAATGTACAAGTTATATGTATCCTTCTGTCTATCACTCAGAAAGACCAAACTTGTTTTGCCTCCATATTCAATTCTTCCTACCATTTGTCGAATTGAATAAAATTCTTCTTAATTCTTTAGATAAAGCCAGTAGTATTGGTAAACCACCCGCACGTTTCTAGGCCCATTATACGAAAATAGAAAAATATTAAAAAAATTATAATTATATTAATAATAATAATTATAATTTATGTATATATATATATTATTAATATTATAAATATCTTTATTTGGTAGCCGGACAAGATTCAGATCACAGAAAGGAATAAATTTTGACTTTTTGTCATTCCTTTCCACAGAAAATCTTATTCTTTTTTGAACTAAAATATGGCGTGTGGTTTCTGATGAGTGAGCCATTTTAGTTCATTTTCCATTTTGAATAATTTCTAATTAAAATGATCTAAGTATTAGAGAATTTTGGGTTTTTTATTTTTTAGTTTTTGTTGTATTTTTTTAAAAATTTCTGTTGAAGCAATTACTTTTTGCTGCTGAGTTTGCGCGCAAAAACGTTTATTGTTTTCATTCTTATCATTGTTTTCTTTTAATTTAAATTTCTATTATTTGTTTTTGTATTTTATTAGATTCGGCTGCATATGCGCCTTTCTATTTAATGCAAAATATGTTTTATTCTAATTTATTTAAATTTAATTAATTAATTTTGCTAAATCTTATGAATTGTAACTATTAATATTATAATATATATATATAAACCAAAATATAACTTGTTATATATGAACATACAAAACAAAGTAAACAAGACATATCAAAATGAATTCAAAAATTAAAATTAAAAATTTATTAATTAAACAAAATAACCAAATCTAAAATAAAATCTAAAAATTTGAAAATACTATAGATACTAAGAGCAAAAGGTAAGTTTAAACATTTAAATGTTAACATGTAAATGAACTCTGTCGCTATCAAAACTACTGAAAAAAAGCAATCAAAATATATGGAGTTTTCAACAATTAAATTAGAAGCTTGTCTGCGGACAAGTTTAGCCAGGTTAAATCAATTTTGTTGTACAAACCATCCTTGTTACTAAAGTTGTTGAAAAGACAGAAAGGGTAATTTAGCCTAAAATGAAAGAATTTAGAATGAAAAATCATACATAACGCTAACAAAATATCATCGTTATATGGAAAGTACCTAAATTAAATCTATGAAATACACCATTATATTTCACTATTATATAGCACTAAAAACAATAAATACGTCATTCAATAAAATATCCGTGTTTTTACTTATCCTTTACTTGTAATCCACATTTTAATATATATATAAACCGCCACTTAAATATTTTAATTTATAATTATAACATTTAAAAAAATTATCTACTACAGCTCACCAATTTAGAGTTAATTATTATAAATAAAAGTGAAAATTCACAAACAGCTCACACATTATAAAAATCAAAATTACTAAATAGATTTCTTCAAAATTTGTTCACAAATAATATGAAATTTTAAGAAGGTTTTAGTGAAGGTTTCATCGCAATCAATTAGTTATTTTTTTATTAACTACGAACTATGTTTCAATAGATAGAATATATTATTTTATTTTTAGTGTTACAGTTCTTATCGTCGGAAAATATTGTAGGTATCTTAATTCATTTTATTTATTTGTCTCCAAGCTGTAATTGAATAATCGCTTAATTTTTTTTATCGCTCCTTAAAAATTATTTATGATTTAAGGAAAAAAGTAGCTTTCGTCGGTTTCTGAAAATCGTTTGATACAGTCTGTAATCTTTCCAGAAGCAACGAAATTTAAAAATTGTTGTTGCAACTGGTATTCTCATTTTTATTAAAAATAAAGTTGCAAGAATTTTGTGTATTATAATATTATGTATAAAAGTATTTTGTACTCAAAATATAACATATATTTTTCAAAAATACGCTTTTGTATGTGTTCCTTGACATATCTTCGGTTTTTTAATTTAATTTAATTAATTAATTTATTTATTTTGCAAATGTCCTCTACACCACGTAACCGTCAAAGGCTGATTTTATATGCGATAACTGTAACCTTTGTTATGTTTTAAGTATTTCAAATGTTAGTCGCAAATACTGAAGCATAAGGACATTCAATTAATTAAATCATCTCAAGCAACACCATATATATATTAGTTAGGTGCAAATAAAACTGAACAAAAGATCATGGGTCTGAGCGTAATGAATTCAAAACCAACTAAGGTTTTTGTTTCCGTGGTTGCTAGTAGATGGCAGCACGACTCTACTAAGGAATTCAACATGGGGGGAAAATCATAACAATGGTAAATTTTCTCAAAATTTTGTTAGTTTTACTCAGAATAACATATATCAGTTAAATTCAAACATATATGCGCATTACTAGTAACTATGCTAGAGAAAATAATTATTTTAAGAATAAAATTTGTAATAATAAACTCAAATTCGTACATAATTCGCATAAGAGTACAGCGAGAATTATTAAATAATACGTGAAATACCAGAAAATGCTGCAATAATTTTTGAAAAATATACACATATTTTAGACTTTCTTATCTTTTATCACAAATTTTAAAAAATGCAAATACTTAAGACATGCGCAGCATTTGTTTTATGTGTTGGAGAACAAAACTGTTTAATTCATCTGGTTGTATTTTAAAAGCAAAAAGGAAACTATGGATTTGCCCTCTAGTGTTTTCATACATCTATAATATTAAAATCAAAGGTTTAAAAAGTTAATAAAATAATTCTATTTATAATCTGATTAAGGAATAATTTCATCGCTATGTAGGGTTTTAAATTATGTTCTTTGGTCTTTAAAGAATGGGAAAAGCCGGATTTTTTTTTCAACCCGACGAATTTCACTCATCTAGCTTGTTGCATTTTTAAGTTATCGTACAGACGGACGGATCTACACAAATTTTCCTTTTATGGACTGCGTCGAAAATTTTATATAGCTCTACAATTTTGGTATAAATGACCATATCGTCGTCTTTCAGGCAGAAGTCACTAAGTCCACATGAACTTCTTGACGGACTACTGCAATTAGAATTTGTAATTAATTATTTCATGATACAATCCTGTTATCTAAACAACAATAAATGAGCCATAGGAGAAGTCTGTAAAATAATTTTTACTATTTATCATAGTGACTCAAAATTAATCAAGTTTAAACTCACCACATCTCGAAACTGTACTTAGTTACTTTTGTCTGAACGACGACGATGTACTATATTTAATTCACCTAGTTCATTCCGTTATGAAGATATCGTAAATAGAGATAGACAGATAAAAAGACATAATTCCAAAAATAGTTTTATCGAACTCAGTCTAAGACGGATCTCAAACGTGGAGATTCATGAAAATCTCAAGCTCCACCCAGATAGCACGTAAGTTTGCAGCAAGTTTGATTTTGACTTGATATTCGCTTGTCGTAGCAAATTTGACGCGTCAAATTTGAAGCGAACTTGTAGCAAATTCGCCGTGACAACTAGTGCCACCTTCCTTGCATTGCAAGTCTGCTGCAAGTTCACCGTGACAAATAGCGCCACCTCCTTTGCAATGCAAATTTGCAAAACAAGCTTGATGCAAATATAGTACAAAGAGATAATTATCTTTGTCTCTGTTTAAAAAAAAACATCCGATTTTTAATAGCATCTCCTAGACTGTCCTTCTTTTTATTAATTCAATAAATCAATGATAATTTGTAAAAAAACTAACTTTTTTTATAAAAAAAATTTTTAAACATTTTCCATCTTTTTACTAAAAGTTTTTACTTTAAAGAAAACTATATCGCCTTTTTCTTAATTTTGAAATTTTAACATTTATAAACAAAATTAAACCTAAAAAACATTCAATGTTTGTTGAAAAATAATAACTTATACATTTTGTCCCATTTTAAAGTAATTAATTTTGAACTCTAATTTCATAATTTATTCTACTAGCAAAACGTAGTTATTAGCGAAAATCGCTCTCTCTCTCTCTCTTTGACTTCAAATCATATCCTCAACTCAAAAAATTAATGAAATCAAGAAAATAGTTTAAAATAAATCGTATACGAATCGAATCGAACGATGTATTAGCAAAATCTATCTTCTCTCGTAGCCGCGCTAGCCAACCGGTAGGTCGCGAGTTCTATCCCGGGTTGTGTTTGTACTCTCTTTTTGCTATAATTTGCAATGAGTTTGCAATGCAAATTTGCTGCAAGTTCGTCCCATGGTGACTTCGAAGCTTGCGTTAACTTGCTGCAAACTTGTTTCACACTTGCACTCTTGTCGTGACAAATTTGCTGTAAGCTTGCAGATTTGCAGAGCAAGTCTGCTGCAAATTTGCTGCAAACTAAAATTGCTATTTGGGCAATTTTTTGAAGATTACAATATTTTCTGTTTGTAAACTTCGTGTGAAGTAAAAAGAAAAAAAGGATAGAATGACTTCAGAAATTTCAGAGATATAAATATTTCAAGGTATAATATTTAATCAATAGTTTTACATAATCGTTTTAATTTTAAAGTTTTAAAATAAAACATGTAAAACTGGATTATTGCTTTAAACAGTTCGGATAAAATTATATAACCAACCTTTCAACCTTCTAAGCAACAATGCGAAATACTGAACTCGTAAGATATTTTATCCTTTCGAGAGTCCTATTTCTTAAGTCCCCTAATTTGAAAACAAATAACATTTCTCTTATTTAATGACCAGATGGTTTGTCGCTTTGAATTCAAATGTTCTATAATCCGATTTTATTCTGAAGCAATAAATATCGTTTGCAAGGCGAACTGCGAACATTCTTCTGTTCTTTACGAAAGAATGATAGACTATTCGACCCAGTTCGTCCAAACACGTACATGAGTCCTTTCTCAACGAATTGAGTGATTCACGTTTATAGACCTTATTTGTCTTCGAGAAATTTCCTAGAAATTCTTTGTTTAGTGTTTGAAAGTAATGAATTACTTTTAATCTACAGTACCAATTTCGTTAAAAGGAAAAAACTTACTTTTTGGAAACGAGGTTAACGATTTTTTTCTGTAAGTGCAGTTTTAAAGATTGCAGTGAGCGAATTTCCGTCATTTAAAATGGGCTTAATAGTAAAAATAACGAATAAGCTGGGGCTGTTCCAGTTTTTGATCTGTGTCCTATGCTGTCTAGTTTTCACTTGTAATCAAATTTATATACAGGATATCCACTCTAATCGTGCCCCAATAACTGATTTCTAAACAGTTAGAAATAGCATATACGTACTTCCAGTTGGAAAATGCTTTAAATGATGTAGAGAATGTTATGATGTGTGAGACAAAAAATTACAAAAGTTTTATGCAGTCCCTCCTGTCCTATTAGCAGGACTGTAGTGGAGCCGGAATGCACTGGAAAGCCGTTCCAGGACTGCTTTTTTTAATGTAAATAAATAACAAAAAAATGTAGAAAAGTCATAAAAACAGTGCAATTTTTGACACCCAGGTTAGAGTGTTCCGGTACTGCTTATTTTACGACTACATCACTGTCTATTAGTCATATTTAGTAAAATATTCTTGATACACTAACATTTTAAACAAAAACATGCCACTCTTCTGCGACTAAAACTAAACCAGTTATGCAACTTTGGGTTTCATTATTTTAAGCCCACCTTGAGCCACCATTGATTGGCGATCTTCCTCGAGGCGTCCACTGAAACGGTCTAGATCAACGATATCCAAAGCTCCATAACTCGGTCAATTTTAGCCGAAAAAGAGTGAAACTTATTTAATTTGAAATGTTAGCGTGTCAAAAATATTTTACTAAATATGACTAATAGGACGGAGGGACTCGTTAAAAGTTTAGACTTTTTTTCAGCAGTACATTTATTAACTTAAACATTAAAAAATTTAATTCTTTAAGTCATTTAAAGCATTTTTCAAATCGGGAGTATATACTTATCGCTAGCAGTTTATAAATTAGATATGGGTCCACGATTAGGGGGACACCCTGTATTTAGAGAAAATTCATAAGTTGATTGTATGTTATAGAGATCCAAACTACTGTATAAAGTTCTTTCGTCCAATTTTGCTTACAAATACCATGAATACAATGAATTGAATAGCTAATTTTAATTAATAAAAAAATTTCCTTTCATATAATAGTTGTTTTATCTTTAGTGTTGTATTATATCTCATATAAAAGTATTTTTTACATCAAAATTATTATATATACTTTTAAAATTGCGCTTATTTCTGAGTGCTTATTATTAAATTTCATTGCGTCGAGTACTATTATTAATTTTGTTTTCTTTCTCGCATATGACGTTTGTAAGTACGGAACTATTTATAATTACTCCAATATAAACTATAAACTTTCAATTAATATATATATATATATAATCATTTTTAACGTCACCTAATTTTTAATTATAAACGAATTACAGTCTGACCTCTATTTAACGAACCTCTATTTTGCGAACTTTTCCTTGGAACCAAGAATATTTTGCGAATTTCTTTGTAAAATAACCTCGAAAAAGCGAAGTGCATTCTCTATTTAACGAACTTTTTCTAGTGATCCAATATTTTTTTCTCCCTATTTCTCAAAATATTTCTGAACATTTCAAACTTATTCTCTTTTTTAACACATTTTATGGTGATCAATGACCTTGAGAACTGGCTTTTACCAGTCGCCTAACTCACTGAGAGCAGTAAAATCGCATTTATTCTTTGCAATTCATCCAGGAAGTGCAACCTTTATCCACCCACTGTCCACTTCACTAGAAAAACTTTTAATATTCCCCTTTCACCCTCAATGGAGTTGTCCAGTGTCCTTGAACTAGTCTCCCGTTTTCTAGATTGTTGATCAGAGGCTTGCTGGTAATTTCGGTTCTTGTAACTGGAAAATATCAAAGCGAATGTGCTTGAGCATCAAAGAAAAAAATTTAATTTTTCATGAGGTGGATAAAGGCGTGAGGGAAAAGGATATTGCTTTAAAATTTGGCATTCCTCCAAACAGATTTTCAACCATAATAAAAAAAACATGATAAGATACAAAATTATGATTCATCGAATTCTTGTTCAAAACGTTTAGAAACATGTGTCTATGTAGATATGGAAGAAGCAGTTTTGAAGTGGATACACACAATGCGAGATAAAAATGTTCCGATCTCTGGGCCTTTCCTAATTGAGAAAGCTCCTAAATTTGTGAAGGCATTGGGATACGACGAATTTCGAGGAAGCAATGGATGGCTTGAAAAATTTAAGAGAAGACACGTAATTATGGAAAAAGTAATATCTGGTGAAAGTAAAGACGTTGATGATAATGATAGTGAAAATTGGATAATGGAGACAATGAGTAAAATTTTAAGACTATAAGCCAGAAAACATCTTTAATGCGGATGAGACTGCTTTATTTTTTCAACGTTTGCCTCAAAAGACATTAACATTTAAAAAGGAAAAATGCTTTGGAGGAAAACAAAGCAAAGCAAGAATAACTGTCATGTTAGGTGCAAATATAACTGTATATCAGAAAATGAAACCTTTAGTTATCGGAAGAAGCAAAATTCCAAGATGTTCCAAAGCCGCAAAATCTTTAGAGATTGATTTTGACTTTAACAAAAAATCTTGGATGACATCAGAAATTTGTGAAAAATGGGTACAAAAGTTAGACAAACGTCCGATTGCAAAGTGTCGCAAAATTGCTCTCGTTTTTGACAATTGTCCCGCCCATCCGAAGGAAATCAACCAAAAACTGAAAAATGTTACAGTTTTTAACTTGCCACCAAACACTACATCTAAATTGCAGCCAATGGATCAAAGGGTGATAAAAAATTTCAAAATACATTATCGCAAGAGAATCGTGCGAAAAGTTATCACTGCGCTTGAGAACAATCAATCCATGCCAAAGATCAACTTACGGGAAAGCATATCAGAAATTTCCAAAGCATGGAACTATGATGTCACAGATCGTACTATTCGAAACAATTTTGCCAAAGCTGGATTCTTTGTCAGCAATGAGAATTCGTCAAGTACGGAGGACGAAGACGATATTCTTTTAGAGGAACTTTAAAAAATGTGGATATAGCTAAGGGAAAAAGAAGAAATTACCGATGATATGCTGATTGATGATTTTCTTTCACTAGATCCTGAAGCTGAAGCCTTGGAAACACTAACTGAATTGCGATGAAGATGGAAATGATCATGATGCAGAAATCAACAAACTTTCGTATGATGCAATGCTAAAATCATTTGAAACAATCCGCCGAGGATTACAGTTTGAATAAAATAAGCCTGAAGGGGGTTTTGGTGCATTTCAAAGATGCGAGACGTATTATGAGAGAAAACACTTTTTCAAACAAAAAATTCTGACAAAATTAACAGACTTTATTAGTAATTAAATTTTAGGACGCATGTGGTAATGTATGTTTAAAATTACTTGTTATGATAAATGCGATAATGTGATTAAAATTCATCAATTTTAATATAAAATTATTTTTTTAAATACAGTGTATTCCCGGACAATGTTTTGTTTTATTCTTGTTTTCCTTGCAGATTTCTTTTTGATTGGTAAGATATATAAAACAAATAGATATTAATTTACAAAATAAAGGCTCAATTAATTACTTTTTTTAATAATATTTAGTGTTTATGAATTTAAACTATGTTTTGTGTAGTTTAAAGTATCTTAAAAGGTGAATCTCTATTTAACGAATTTTCCATATAACAAACTTTTTTCGGGATTTAGCGACTTCGTTAAATAGAGGTCCGACTGTACTTCTACATCAATCTTAGATAAACGCACTTGTACTTTAACTTGGACTCGCAAGAGTCGCAATATTTCTCAAGCCTCAAATTTTCTACTTTTCCGTTTCGGAACTACTTAAACTCGCCATTATATTGTAACGTCCTCTTTGCACAATGTGACTCCTTCCTGACTAGACGCGCTGCTTTGCGCGTAAACTCTTTACCCCTGATCATGGGTTTGGATATTATTATATTCTATTTAATATAACCTGCGTTATCATCTTTAAAATGGATAAATAGAAATTAGAATAAAGTATTGATTGGATCAACTACTACCTTCTTATTCAAGATGTTGTTTACACCTCGCCTAAAGAATGATGTTACATATATATGTAATGCTGACGTATTACCAAGCTAAAATTAGACACGAAAACATTTTAAAACCAAAGTTCCAGAGTAGAATTGGCAGAATTAAATTAGAATTTTTGTTTTTCAAACTACATTATGAAAAATGTATTTTTTTTATAGAACGAAGTGAGAGGAAGAAATTTAGAGACAGTGTTGTGTCAAGTGGCGCCTTCTCCACATGATCAAGTTTCAAAACTATAAAATCCATGCCTATTAGTTTTCTTGAAATTTTGCAAGCGAAATAAAGCGAGTCACTTTTGTTTTCTCTATTAAATACTTTCATAAAATAATTAGCAAAAAATTCTAAACATAAACTAAGAGCGGCGGTTTTATGTTTTATGACATGAAGTAAAAATTGTATGCGATTCGAAAAGAGCTTAACTTCAGGATTAGCTTCAAAAATTAAAACGCGAAATTTAGCAATACTACCGATACAACTTAAAAAGTTAAAAAATTTTGTTTAAATTTTGATGTAAATTTTTACGTCGTTCGTCATAAGAAATTTCGAGATCATTTAAGTTTAATGCAACAAACAGCTGACATTTTTTTTTTATCTTACTTTAATTTTAAACAAACTGGAATGCAAAAAATGCTTTCGCTTAAACAGCATGTTGGAAGAAGACAAAACAGAAAAATGTAAAAAAGTATTATAAATTGCGCTAAAACTTATGAAAACTTTATAATCTTATGGAAATAAAAAAAAAGCACCGTAAAATGGGGTTACCTTGCTCTCGTGGAGGTAAGTAACATTGCACCAGCGTAATTTTTTTGTGAAAGGTGAAATAGAGATCATCTGATTAGGGGTACAATTATTGATATTTTTTTTCTGGCTTCTTGGCAACACTGACTAGTGTATTTCATTGCTTAAACGTATTGTTACCAAAATCGTCCTGGTGGGTGTACGTGAATGCAGTCCAACAAGCAGGATAATAAAAAAATACACGACTCTTTATTTTACGAATATTCAGAAAAACAAAACGTAGCGCAGGTAACAAAACTGGACAGCCTTTGTACGAATTAACAACAGAGATCACCAATGAATCTCAGTCACAGCACTTTAAATAGCCCGCAGAGTTTATAACTAAAAAATACTATACAATATTATAAAACTTACTTATTTACAACCTGTGATGCGGTCAAAACTACACTGGTGTCCAAAAATAATGTACAATTTTGAAGATGCTACAAAATTGGAATTAATATTGATACTTTTTTATTTGCAATCAGTTGCTGAGAATCGTGGGCCATACTATCGTCGAAACTCACATTTTACAGTGAAGATTCGGTCACGAGGGCAATTAGGGGGTCACCAAAAAAGGATGAAGGCGAAAATGGAGTTTGACCCATCCTGTTTCACAGAAACCTGATATCGCTATGTAATTTTCATCAATGGTTATGTTTGTTGTGCTTAGTACTTATATGCATTTTCATAAAAATAACATGTATATTTTAAAAAAGATATAGAGGTTTTCTTAAAGAATCCCACATTTTTCCCCATGTCTTTTGCTGGTGACATGCCGAGTTTTCCACCAAATTGTACGAAACTTACAGAATATTTGTCAATATGAAAGAAAAGCATTGCATTAAAATTTGAATATTACAGAATATATAAGCATTTGCAGTAAATAATTTTTTACTGCGCATGTGCGAAACGCAGCGTAATTTTTTCGTAACTTCAGAGCCAGATATGTTGGGCAACTTATAAAAAAAATATTAGTATTAAGAAAGATATCGGCATTACAACGTGGTGAATTTCGGTTCACTATAAGAGAGGCTTAATGATGAGGGTTCTTGCACAAACTGATTTATTTTATACTTGAATCTTCGAATAGTAACCGTTGAATTGTAATTTAAATTGTGTATTTTATACATGAGTATTTAGGATATTCAATTTTTCATAAAATTCAATATTACTGTTCGAAGATCCAGTTTAAAAAATATCAGTTTGCGCAAAACCCCTCATCATTTAGCTTCTCTTAGAGTGTATCGAAATACACGAAGTTGCAATGCCGATATCTTTCTCAATACTAATGGATTTAACTGGAATTTTTATTTAAGCTGCCCTACATATCTGGCTCAAAAGTTATGAAAGAAAAATTTTGCTACGTGTCGCACATGCGCAGTAAAAAATTATTTACTACAAATGCTCATATTTCCTGTATTATTCAAATTTTTTAATTAAAATTTTAATACCCAGCTTCTTTTATATATTTTATATATTGCCAAGTATTCTGTAAATTTCGTACAATTTGGTGGGAAACTCGGCATGTTATAAGCAAAAAACATGCAGAAAAATTCGGGATTTTTTAAGAAAACCTCTATGAAAATGCATGTAAGTACTAAGCACAACAAGCATAACCTCGTTATCAGCTTTCTGTGAAACAGTAAAACAGTATGGGTTCAACTCCATTTTCAGCTTCATCCCTTTCTGGTGCCCCCCCCCCCTTAATTGCCCTCGTGACCGAATCTTCACTAAGAAATGTGAGTTCCGACGATAGTATGTCCCACGATTCTCAGAAACTGATTGCGAACCATAGTATTCATATTAATTCCAATTTTGTAGCATCTTCAAAATTGTGCATTATTTTTGGACACCAATGTACAACTGATTCATTCACTTGATGAGCTCTCGGTATTTCTATCTCTTCCGAAAGGATGTGACGTCATATTGACTTCTCTCGAAGGTTCTTGATATTTCCATCCCCCGTAGAGATAGGACTGCAATTCATGTATTTTCCAGAAGTTTCGTTTTGTCGCCAAGGTCGGAGTTCATTGGCTAGGCTCCCAGTAAAACCTCTGTAAAACTCTCTTTCTTGTCTAAGATTAGCATGTAAGAGAAACAACTATACAACTTCGTAACAGTATATAAAAATCATTCAGGAAGTTACAGAAGGGAGAGAAAATGTGCCAATTTTTCAGGAAACTTTTACTGCCGAAAAATCTGTCTCTGATGAAGCATGTATTTCATTGTGAAAGATAATAAAATTATCGCCTTTGCTCCAGAAATAGTCAGGGTGCATAAAAGGAAGTAGGAACTTGTAAACATATGGAGTTCTCTCAGAGATGTCATAAGTTTGATTTAACGCCATTTCACAAGTTTAGGGTACTCTTAAAGAGACAGAAACTTTTTTGTTACTCCAAGCGAACAGTTTGTTACAAAAGAAAGCTATTCGTATAAGAAAATATACAAATCCTCTGTTTTTCTCCAATGAGAAGGAAAAGACCATAGCAATGTGTAGTCCAATTCAGTGACCTCGGTTTTCCTGTCAATAGTATAGATCTTAAAATGATAATAAGCGTTTATCTTACTAAACTGTGTGTTAATAGATAGATATATTTATAACACATCCGGCAATAATTGGATAAAAGGATTTCTATGGCGCCATCCTAATTTGACTGGATACAATAGTGTAAAATAGTTAATTATAATCAACTATTTATAAAATTTATTTTTCCTGCGTATTTCCACTCGGGCTTTCAATCAATATATCTAAAATTATATCCAGTGATTTTTTTTGAAATATACTGAGAAAAATAACCAGTGCAAAGAATCCCCTCCTATGAGGTAACTTTGCACCAAAATTTCGAAAAATCATGATTAAATAATAAATTACTGTATGATCCGAATTTTGCTGCAAAACGTTTGTCTAGTAATCACTGAACACGGAAAAAAATTAGGAAAGCCATTTTAAAAAAAAGAAATACATGGAACTAATCTCGAAATCCCTTCTGAAGTCACGAAATCGGTATAAAAGAAAAACTGAAAATAACAAAAAATAAATTGGGAACAAAAATAATTAAAATAAAAGGAACAAAAAGGATACAACTTTAAAAATTCTGGTGGCAATTATTCCACTTTCAAAAAAAGTGAGTTTGTTCAGACATCTAGTGAGCATAAACTAGAAACATCTAGTGAGCATAAACTAGAAACATCTAGTGAGCATAAACTAGAAATGTCGTAACAAAGAAAGATTGTGCCTCACTGCATGTGCCATAAGTTGCGACGTGTCACAATACTTCATTAATTTAAATCCAACAGCTTGGCGGCTGGGGAGGGGGGGGGGGACAAACTGCGCAACATTCCTTTGATGGTTTCTTACTGTAAATGATAAACCGGCTGTGTCTTTTTTAGCGAGACGAGGAATCGGTAGCAATAGATTTTATGAATTAGCTCATTCCTAATTTCTTTAAAAGAATTTTTCTATTTTTCTTTAAAGAATGAGTGCCTCGAAAATTTCCATACTTTTCCCTGAAAGTTTCTTTTTTTTTCCTTCATTTAAAAGATTAGTTTTCATAAGCATTCAGAATTGTTAAAGTTTTGTGCCCAAATAACATCTTTGTTCTCAAAAGTCCTATCATCGTTAGTCGAGAAACAATGATGAGGACCATTTCTGGTGAAATCCCAAGCAGAACAAGATAACCTACGATATCGTTACCACATTTTTACGATATTGTAGGATAATGCGAATATTGGCTATAATAATATTAAGCGATGGCTTGGGTCCCCTAGGAAAATGGATGTTGCTGCTTCTAACGATGAAGTCCGAAGCGGGCCATTCATCTCTGTTCCAAACTGGAATTTTTGGGACAAGTGAATGAAAAACCTATCGTCAAGGTTGAAAACCTATGAAATTTGGAACTAATTGATTCGAAGTAGTGGAATTCAAAATCCAAAACTCCATCCGCCGATTCCAATTTGGGACCTCGATGCGAGGCTAGCGGGAAAACAATAGTTCTGCCTAGATTGGGACCACGCCTCGAGGCTAGAAATGAAACTCGAAATCTTCCGCGTGGGGGAAGAGGAATCTGGGTGGCAGGAATTCAGAGACTTCGAACCTTGTCTTAAAATAAACTTTGGAATATCCGCGAAGGCTTTGCCTAATTTTTCGACTAAAATGGGTGAAAACCGGTCTTAGGACAAATGGCATATCTTAGCCTTTTCGTGAATGGCCAGCTTGAGAGATCTCCAAACAAACTCCATCGTATAAAATCTGTTAGCCACTTCGTGTATAACGACGGGCCTGCCTTGTGTATCGAATTAGAAAATCTTTGATATCGAAATCTGTAGTTAAGCCAAAATAACAATTAATTTAAAAGACAAAAAACATGGATAGGTTTAAAATAAGAGTCTCGGGTGACTTTTACATTTTATATAGATTGAAATAACCATAAATATCCCAAATAGGATATGTCATCTGATTAGAAGGCAAAATAAAATCGTTTGTCAAGGGGTCATTTTTCAAATCAATGATAACCAAAGATTAAGCAAATAATTCCCACTAACCCAGTAATTCTTTCATGCCTCGTCAAAATATGAGTGGAAATTTTCAAACACACTCTTTTGCAAGACATTAGAAAGGAAATTTAGCAAAACTGCTCTGTGTTAATCAAAAGTCTTTAATTCAGCTGCTAACGAAGGAACTGCTATTAAATGCTTTTCTTTTTTTCCGGAGAAATTAACTTCATTAAGACAAATATGACTTTCTATACAATGACTTATTATGTTTTAAAATAACAATTGGCAGTTGAAGCAAACAATACCACCTTTGATAGTTTTCCGAAACTTTTTCCCTTGATCGATTCTAGCTGTATATCTCAGTCTGATTATATTACATGCATGCGAATGCTGTGTACTGTTAACCCTTTGGGTACATTTGACGAGTGAGACTCGTCATCTGCTTACTTGGGCGAAGTTACGGTGGACGAGTCTGACTCGTCATCTGAATTTAAGAAGAATTATTGGTGCAAGTGGTCCTGCCAAATTATAATATCCGTGGGCGTCCTACAAGTAGCGATGCGCCACGTCGTTTGCAAGCGAAAAATTGAGCACATTTTCCGGAGAATATTCCGGCAACAGAATTAAAGAAAAACCCTATAAAACGGTGTCGCGTATGTTATAAACATAAAATAAGAAAAGAAACCACTTGGCAATGCAAAAAATGCCAGGTACCTTTGCATTTACCGACATGTTTTGAAAAATACCACGCGGTACAAAATTATTAGACTTTAAGTTGGTTCTTGTTCTATATAAATATTTATATTTTGTTTAATTTATATATTTATTTATATTTTGTAACTAAAATGCTGTTTTAAAAATATATTTATATCACCAAAATAAGTATATTCCAAATAAAATGTATTACTTTTACATATTAATCCATATAGCGACAAATTAAATCCGTCCCATGGGCATAAAAATCTTCAAATAATTCAGTACTCAAAGGGTTAATAACGATTGTCCAAAACAGATTTTTATCGATGTCTGAAGGGGTATAATGTAAACCGTGAGTTCCGATTACAGATTTTCCTCTTTTTACTTTCTCGTATAAGAACTATAAATAAAGAAAGTTTTGTAATCGTCAAGAATTCAACCTTCAGATTTTGATGAATGCCATGTAATTGATTACAAAAGTGTATATCATATGGGATAAAATTTATGTATCTTCAAATAAAAATATTTACTATCTAAAATAATTAAAATAAATAATTTTCTATAATCCTTGACTTTAATTATATAAATAATTATTCTAATTCTTAGAGTATTTAGCAAAGGAAATTACCTCTTTGTGTACGATTTTAAACCAGCGGGAGTGCACTCTCCTTGCTTTTCTCGTATAATAACACAAAATGGTGCGTTATGTACTTCCCAATACAGTGAAGAAAACTGTGTATGGATTTTGAATGTCTTCCTTCCATCCGGCCAAATTCAAAATTTGATACAGATCTTCAATTCTAATTATAAAACTACAGATCAAATTTCATCCATCTACCTATTTATGTTTTTGAATTATTGAGTTCATATGGATATGGGCGGACGAATAGGCAGGCCTCCTGCTGTCGCATTACGTCCAAAATTTGATAGAAATCTTCAGTTTCGGTGCAAAGCTCACATTCTAAATATGCTTCTAGCTGGTTACGCTTTTGAGTTTTCGTGTTAACAGACCTAGGTAATTCCAAAAAGGTCTCAGGGAAGTCTATAAAAATTCATCAAAATCTCGAGTTCGAATTTTTTGTGGATTTACAAAACTTTGTCTTTGTAGACTTTGTATGCGAGAAAATAAAAAAAAGAAATTAATTCTTGTTGAAGATAATATTTAATATTAAAAAATCCGGTATGTATTTTAGCAACGCACCTCTTCCCTTAGACGAATTTTACCCTAAATTTAATATGAAGATTTTTGGTGTGAAAGGCACTTAGCAAATATCATTCATGTATTTTGTTCCGCTTTTGAGTTAATGTTTTTACATACATCCAGACGGAGAGACAGATACGCAACTAACTCTAAAAACAGGGGGGTTTTGGACTGACAGATATTTACATAAAAAATTTTCGAAATGTTCGGCGATTGTAATACTTTCTGTGTACTTTGTCTATGAGAAAGTAATAAACGGAAGAATAGAAATAATTATACAAAAATGTTTTACCGTCAGAATTTCGTGATTTTGTACACAACCATGCCAATTAGACAACTCGAAAAGGGTCGTAACGGTTTCTTCTTTTACAATCAAATAAACTAATTTCAAACGTAATTGGTGAAGTTTCTTTTATAAAATCCAGCGATGTTTATTTATTCCTTGAGGCAGCTTCGATAAAATGAATGAAATTATTGAAATGAAACAAAAATTTCATTTATTTTCCAAATAACTATTTTCATTCATAATTTACTTAATTCATTTTTAAATATATTTTTAGGAAAACGAAACTTGGTCGCTTTATGGTCCATCCTTGACTGGCTTGGGCAACTGCCTCATCACACAGTATCTCGGAGAGTGGAATATTTTCAACGGTTATACGAAATGGAGACAACCGGACAGGAAAATTGATGATTTCGGAAACAGGACATTTAAAACTGCTACCGTAAATGTGAGTATTTTGTGCTTTTCAAGACAAAAAAATCAAAAAGCCACGATATTATTAGACCATGAATAAGTTTTAAATTTCAATAATGGCCAACTGATTGAAAACGTTGCATAAAATGCAAAAGGTAAGAAAGGAGATAAAACTTTCAATAATTAGTATAGTGGATATCTTTAACATTGTTGCTGTAGATAAGTAACTGATATGAATGGCGACTCATCGTCTCAGAAATGAGCAGTGGTGATATTTTAAAAATTTCTTTTAACTTCCATTAAAACCAGATATTTATATTCAGTGTCAGATAATTTTTCTTTATTTTTACGATTTTAAATTAGCAGATTTTAATGTCTGTTTAATTCTACTCTATTCTCAATTAACACAAGAGAGTTTATTTAACAATAACTTGAAAACGTGCTTATTTATCTCTGAGGAGAGCAACTATTAGTATAGAAATAATTAATTTATAACTAGAGAATAGCAGACTGTCTAGAGAAAAAAGTAATAAGCAAGGAGTCGCACGAATATCAAAGCGAAAATATTAAAAAAAGAAATCAGAGAAAACAATTTAGGAGAGGGAAAACAATTTAAGCGACAAGATTTTTTCCTCGATTTTTCTCTTTTTTATTTTCAGGAGCTCCCTTTCTATTCTAAGACCAAAGAAGGATACGATGGTATTGAATACAATCTCTTAAAGACTCTGAAAGCCAGACTTAATTTCAAGTAAGTGATGAATCAAAAATTTTATTCATTTCATAAATCAGTTGCACTCAGTAACAAGTACAAGTGAAATAATTTAACAAGAGAAATTAAAAATTAAACTTTGCATTAAACAGAATGGCGCAAAAATGCAGCAACTTCCAATAAAATACAAAAGATATTCAATTACAAAAAAAGAAAATACAGAAGAAGTAAAAAATGGTGATAACAATATAACTTTTGCGCGCAACGCAGCAGCAACCAGTTATTGCATTAACAATATTGTCTGAAGTCAACTAACCAATTAAGATACAATCAAACAACAAAAATCATGCTTTAATAAAAATTAAAAAACATTAAGATAAAATAAATAAAATGGGAGAGAACTCGCATGGCGAACTTTTTCAAAGTGCCACTCAGTGAGTTGCTCTCTTACGAAATAATCTGCAGTATTGTATACGTTTGATTTATTATATAGTTTGGTTTATTGTAACATTCCACTTATGTGAACTCCATAATACAATCAGTAAAGTTCAGAAAAGCACTTAAGAAATATTCAGACAGCAGGAAAAGGTTTTGCATGAAGTTTTCAGAAACCGTTCATGGATGTATAAAAGTTCATACATCTATGAACGGTTTCCAACGGAAAAGTTCCATGTTCAAAAGCTTCAGTTTCCAGTTTCCGTCGATTTCCTTCCTCATGTGTTCACTTTGCGAGTTCACTCTTGCTCCTGGAAACTCTTTGATATCCAACTTCTATCTGTTCGCCTCTCCTGCGGAGGCATTAATCCATGGCACGACGATGCAGTTCTGCACATCTTACACAGGGTATCGCTTCTTTATCGTACTTACGTTGAGGTATTTCTAATTATCTAAATATGTATTCGTTGTCCGAACTTAAAACCCCTTTCCAAAAGTATTCGTTGTTAGATTTGTTCACAATCAGAAATATCCATGAACCCACCACTCACTCTAGTCTTCAATCAGTTAATAGTAAAAAATAAATTTAAACAATCAACTTCTGTTTAAAAATTAAAATGTTAAAGTAGTCTAAGTATCTGCAGCTATTTAATAAATTTATTAGGGATATTGCCTTGTATTATGATTTCGAACGATAAGATCGTAGCTATTTCTATCAATACCTATTGATTTCTGATTGATTTACGCATTCTTATTTCTTATAATCAAAGCTTGCAAGAATGGCGCTAGAGTTTGCCCGACAGGGGGGCACGATCTCCCCGACAGGGGGGACAAGTGTAATGAAATTGATCTCAAATTTTCGCCAGATTATTATTTATCAGCTACACTTGAATACCCCGTACAAAAATTTTCCCCGACGGGGGGGCACAGCATCCCCGATAGGGGGGCCCTGGCCCCCCCCCGGTCCCCCCTCTGGCGCCACCCCTGAAAGCTTGCATCGATTAGATTTTAATCCCTTGCTACCAAAACTCACTTTAAATAATTATCAGAGCGGCAAAAAAGTGTGGGGTATTTTTAACACATAAATTGATGACTATGGCAATAATGATGAATTTACATTAAAAAGGTACCTTATTTTTGGAGAATTTATAACTTCCTGTTTTCAGTTGAATTCTTCAGATGTATAGAATGTTTTTTACGGCAATACTGACCAGAGGGTAAAAATCCAGTCATTAGCCTTTCTTTTAAAACAGAAGAAAAAGAAGCCATTGCAGACTGTATGTGTGTGCGCATGGGTACGTGGGTGTGTGCGTACGTCACTAACTTTTCTTTAAAAAATAACCTGCATACCCGTATTATTTTTATAGTTGTTTATAGTAAGATCATCATTGAAGTTTTGTGTGCAAAGCGATGCGGATCATGGAGACGTGCCCAAAGTATAAAGAGAATGACGGAAACCCGGTCACAGCTTTCGTGCTTTCGAAATGAGGAAATCTCCCTATTTTTGCTTATTCAGCAGTTTTGGGGGGTTGTCGATGTTAGCCGGTACGGAAGTTTTATATCAGTGAAAGTTACATTAATTAGATTTTGACAGGCATGGGGAAAACTAAAGGTTTCGGCGACTTCCAAGTTAAAGTAATAGCAATTTTATCTTTGAATAAATGTATGAGGACTTACTAGTCCCTATTTCCTTTTATACACCCTGAGCACATCTGGAGCAAAAGAAACATTCTTTTATTATTATTTAATGCAAAAATAAATTAAAAAGCCAACTGGAGTTGCTTTGTACCGCAAATGTCCATGGTGCAAAGAATGGTGCTTTTCGGTGCCAAGTTACCTCATGTCAGAAAAAATTAAATTAGAACTTAACTAACAAATATAATTGGCATTCAAAGGAACAAAATGACACTAGGTTTATTATCTTTCATATTTAAATTCATTTGCCTTCGGAAATGTCATACTTTCTTCACCAGAGACAGATTTTTCAGCACTAAACTTTTCGCTGAAAAACTGGCTCATTATCTCTTTCTTCTGTAAACTCCTGAATGAACATTATATACGCTTAAGGAATGTAATACTCTAGTCAGTGTTGCCAAGCAGCTCGAAAAAAAAATCTCAATCCCGTACCCCTAATTAGTTTATATACTTTTCACAAAAATTTTCCACTTAATTTTAAAATTATATATTATTGTCCATAGAATAATACTTACACTAAAATAATTGTGAAAGTTACATGCTCTCACAATATAAATGGTATTATTGTTTTTAAAATAATCACACTAAACTCTGCAATATTTAATCCAACATATAATATTCTTTAATATAGCTTGTATAGCGTGATCAAAAACTAAATCTAAGCACTACTATGATATTAGGTATCAGGATGGAGCTACCTACTTTATCACTGATAATGTAGATAACTTCTATTACAAGTATAGTTTAGGAATTTCTCTCTAATTTTATCTATGTTGTTTATTTGTTCACGGACCATCCGGCACTGAATCTTTTTATATTTTATTCACATCACACAACACACTATTTACAATACTTACAGTGCACGGAGTATATATATATATATATATATATATATATATTTTAAAGCTTAAATTGTAGGTTTCAAATGAGCCTTTACCCACGTCCATCATAAATCATAGTCAACTCCTTTTTGCCAAATCCACGAGCGTCACTTACCGGTTGGACGCATGCGCAACATCTCATTCCACTTTGCAAGTAGCACGCATGCGCCAGCACTCTATATGAATATGTTTTCAACTGATATATATGCTTATGTAACATTACCTAACCGAATTTTCCTCTTAAAATATTTGAAATTATAATTAAACAATTTTTTGGTTCAAAATTAAATTTTTAGGCGCCCCTGGGTTACAGCCCATTCAGCCTATTGGATAACCTTAACAGATTTACCCTCGTCCTGCCTTGGCACTTAGGGACACTAAATGACAGTCGCTGCAATAGCTGGAATATTGATTTCGAGTCCTAATTGCCATCACCGGCCACAGTCCAACCCCTCCCGTAGGAGGTACGTACTATCTCTGGAGGAGAGAGCCTATTGGATAAGAGGACCCTGAGTATTATGAACGTTCTGTTAGTTCTTCCCTTCTTAACATGTTGAATGGAGTAACTAAGTATATTTTGCTTCGTTCAAACGATCAGACAGTATTTATTGTTTGCAAATTCTCACAACTTTGCCTCATTTTTTATCAGAAATGTTGGCCGAAATTTAAAAGATAAGATCAGTGATCACAGGGAATTTTTCTTCTCTACTTCAAACTAATTTATATGCGAAAAATTCAGACAGAATTATAAATAATGCTTTAATTCTTCATTTCGAATTAATTAAACTCATTCTTCAGAATCATGAACGAATAATCCAACGAAAATTTGACGTAACATTTTCTCCATTCATGTGTAGTGAAATGTAAAGGTAAGGGTTGGATTAAAACTATTTCACTCATATTTCAAATACTAAAAGATTTGTCTTTTCAATCATTCATTTGAAGCAATTTAATTGCTTTAAATAAGACCAATAACAAGGAAAAAACTACGTTCCACGAATTCTTTCCACTTTGAAGTTGCGTTACGGTCAGTGCGATAAATCAGTTTACTATTAATACTAAGCGTAGTTTGTATTAAGAAAAAACGACTAGTTTTCATACTAACAGGATTTTTTTACTTTAACTATAACAGTTTGAAAAGACAAAAATATCTGATGTCCGTATGTAATTATTGTATGCGGTTGCAACTCTTAAACATTTTTCTTGCAATTTTAAAACATTTCAAAATGTTTTATTGCGAGTTATATGTTTATCAAAATTAGTTGGATTAACTCGTATCTTTATTAATATTGATCGTATTCATATTGCTTAGAACTACTTAGGTTTATTTGAACAATGAAATTTGGAATAAAATTATTAGTGGACATAAATTTTAATAAAACATTCCTTTATCAGAAATCTGTGTAATTCAATCCCTATACGTATTTCAGGATATTGTTATTTCCTGGTATTCAAATGCATTATTACTTTTTGACATTCAAATACATTATTACTTTCTGGCATTCAAAAGTTTCGATTTGAATTCTATCATGTGTTAATTTTAATAACTAATATTGGAGATAAAAAGAATACAGGACACTTAAAGAATTATAGCAAAGTGAAGGAAAGGCTAACGAAAAAAAAGAATAACGAAAACTTTTGCGAAAGATTTTCGTGTTCGGACATCGAATAAATGCTCGAATGAAGAAAACCTCATACAATAAACACAAAAAGCGATGCCTCGCGTAAAATTGTGTATAGTAACATCTTACTAACATCTATTGGTGCAGGAGATATGAACCGAAGGAAGTGGATTACTTAAGGTTTGTCAAGAGCAGATAAGAACGAACTGAAGGTCCGCATTATGCTTCCCATGGTAGTGAAAGGGACTACCGCTGGGAGGATGTCTGTGAGACCAAAGATACTCACAATTAGCAATTATAACTTACTCAAATAAAACTTTAAGATTTCTTCTGTATTGTGTGAAATCAGTGGCGAATCCAGGGGAGGGGCTATCGGGCTGCAGCCCTAAAGTTAAGAGAGAGAAAAGAGAGAGACCAAGAAAGAGCAGAGCTAAACCAAAATTCTTGATTTAATTTAAAACCACTACAATTGTTTGATCTTAATTTTCATTTTAAAAAATAGTGATAAAATCGTGACAAAACATTGCTTTCTGACTTGGCAGGCTCGAAAATTTTCCTACTTTTCTAGTCATTCCACTTACACTTGTAGCGTTGGCGCGGTCGAAAACCTTTTTTGGCCAGTTATTTCATTGTATATTTTATTAAATTATCAAAAGTATTGAAGTGTTCTTCATTATTCTTATTGTCAGGAGAGGAAAGCCTGTAAAGTTAAAGTGTTTTGGTTTATATAAGCCATGAGGTTTGACATTCGTCACTACGATAAAAAAATTTATGACCTCAGCCCCCCTCCCCCTAGACCCGAATCCTGGATTCGCCACTGTGTGAAATGTCTTCTTCCTCTCGTAGTTTACAAGGAAGTTACAGCCATTTGCAATCGGTGCAGATGTTTTGAATAATCCCTTATTATGGAGCCAAAAAGAAGAGGAAATTCTGGAAGTCCTCCCCATAGAAATCAAGCCAGACAGTGGCGAATCTAGGATTCGGGTCTGGTGGGGGGCTGAGGTCATAAAAACATTGTATCGTCGTGATGAATGTCAAACCTCAAGACTAAAGTAAACCAAAACACTTTAACTTTACAGACTTCACTCACCTGACAATAAGAATCATAAAAAACAATACAATACTTTCGATAATTTAATAAAAATTACAATGAAATAACTAGCCAAAAAGTGTCTTCGACCGCGTCAAAGCTAGAAGTACGAGTAGAATAACTACAAAATTAGGAAAATTTTCGAGCCTGTCATGCCAGAAAGTAATGTTGAAATGTTTTTATTATTTTTTTAAAAAAGAGGGAAATTAAGAAAAAATAGTTGTAACAATGTTAAATAAAATCAAGAATTCTGGCTTTGCTCTGTGGGGGGGGGGGGCTGTAGCCCGATAGCCACCCCCTGGATTCGCCAATGAAGCCAGATATATGAATTTTGTTATATAAAAATAAACGAAGTAAGAATATTTAATTTTGGAGTTATTAGGAATAACAAAAGGCGATTTGAGGAATAACTTTATCCATATAAAATGTTAATATTTCTAATATTGATAACATATGAGTGGGCAGTAACTGACAGCTATGAAACGCACTTGGAATAAAAGATAAGCTCATTTCTTTTCAAACGTTAAGGAGTCAAAGATTTAATGCTGCCGAATTCAAAGTTCAAAATGTTCTGATGACCGAAGTTAGATAACTAGGGACGTTGTTATGTAATCTAACCACCTGCAAGGAATCACTCATCGATATTTTCCCTCCCCTCAACGAAACACTATTTAGAATTTCTATCTTTCTGTTATCACCAATGGGTGATGGTATTAGGAGAAAGGAACAAATCTTTCTAATGCATATAAACCCTTAAAATGTGCATTTCTTATCTCTGTCTTCTGACGAATGCGTCAATTTTACCTCTTTGTATCTCTACTCTGTCGGTCTACTTTTAGAATGCAAAACTGACTAAATTGAGGTGCTCAGATTTTCTGAACTTCAGTCAGAAACATTGGGTAAAGGGAAAGGGGGTTGTACTGATTGAAAAAATAAATAAATAAAATAAAACTCAGAAACACACACACAATAAAATAGTTAATTATTGAAAAAATTCAAAAAAACCAGGAAGAGATAAAGAAGCATTAATAATACATTTTGCTATTATTTTTACTATTTTTCCTTCTGGCTGATTCATCCACATTGAGATAGTATAAGTTAGGGTGACCATATTCTTATATAAAGCAAAAGGTTAGACTGGAAACCCATTAGCAACTAACTTTTTAAAAAATTAACTCTAATTAAATTTTTCCTTATATGAACTAGATACTGATAAGTATAATTCGGGACAATCTGGGACACTTAGAATTTGATACAAATCTGAGATATTTTTCTTATCCGGGACAAAGATTCTAAAATAGAGACTGTCCTGTCTAATCACAGAAGTTTCATCTATTTAATTATATAACGAGTAGAATCCAAATATTTCTTTTTTAAATAGTATGCGAAATATCAGTAGGCCTTAATATCAATATTTAATCAATTAATATCGAAATATATTGCATGTGCGTATATTTGCGTATTTTTAAGATATCATTTGGTTGTTGCATTAACTAAATGTTTTTATTTCTTCTTATTTTTGGATCTCATACAGTGAAACCTCGGTTTCCGTCGATAATCCGTGCGAAAACAATCTACGAAATTCGAAACCGACGAAAACCGAGGCAATTATTTCCATATAAATTAATGTAAATCCAATTAATTCGTTCGAGACACTCCAAAATACATACTAAAAACGCAATGTATAGAGAATAAATATAGTGTTTAGTACTAAAAACAATAAGAAATTATTATAAAATGAATATAAAACTGCTAAACACTCTAGGAGTTTCTGAATGGTAACCATTAAGGGCTTCACTTTACAATCACTACTAGTATCACCACACAACAAAAGAGTTAGACTGTCTTTTCTTACGTCCTACCAGTGCCTTTTCCTCATGTGTAATAAACACCTTCTTTGGCGTTTTCTTCCAAAAGAGGCCGATTTCGTCATAGTTGAAGACTTGTTAGGAAGGTGAATCCTTCAACCACTACATATCTTTGGATTCGGGCTCAAATTTTTCGGCTCCAGACTTCTCCGAACTCGCACCTTCGCCGTTTGTTTTCGCAAGATTAGCGGCGAGGTCACGTGGGCACGCCGACGACAACCGAGACAATTTTTTTGCGGAAAATACCGACGGTAACCGAAGGCAACCGAAATCGAGTTATTACTGTACTTTTTTTGTTGTTGTTGCAATTCAATTATTTCGCATCCCATGAAGCTGACTTCTCTGTAGGTTGACAACCAACCCATTAAGTAAACATGTATTTGGTGTACTATGGGAGATTAAATACTTAAGCATGTAATTAACGCGTTGTTAACCACTTAGTCCTCAAATATTTTAAAATATGTATAAAACAAAATGCTTCCATATCTCTCTCTTTTCTTTTTTAAAACCCAGAGAGAGTATTCGCCCCGCGACTGTCTCATAAAGTTCCACAAAATGCCGCGTTTTGTGATTAGCGTCGTCGTGTTGTAAAGTCAATAGAGTATGCATTTTTGACCTCTTCTAGTTGACTGATTTAGCTTCAAAATTCGATGCAGATCTACAATTTTGGTGTTAAGACCACGTATCAAACTTCATCTAGTATGTTGCGTTTTGAGTATTCCCTTTCACATTCACAGAAATAGACAGTCATTCTTTAATAGTTTGGTCCAAAATCTGACGCAACTGTACAATTATAATGATAAAACTGCGCACCAAATTTCATTCATCGAGCTTGGAGCGTTTTAACATTTAAATACAAGTGGACAGGCAACTAGACTTTCCTTAGGTGAATTTCACCCAAAATTTGTTACAGATTTGCAATTTTGGTGTAAAGACTACATACCTAGTCGTCTAGTTCTTTCCTTCATTGAATTAGCGTGTTCACAGGCTTTTCAGAAAAACCGAGATACGTAATTCCATAAAATGTTTTTTTCGGACTCGAGGACGTATAAAACGTGGTGATTCGTCAAAATCTCGAAGTTCAATTTTTTGACAATTACGTTGACCCTTCGTAGAAGAAAGTAAAACATTTGATACAAGAAAGTAAAAAATTTCGTCAATAGTTTTAGAGCAAATGTTCAAAGACTACAAATACAGACCATTTTAACTAAGTGCTGGTTAAAATTGTACACCAACTTTCATTTTCATACATTATTTTGTTTTATTCACACAGTGTTAATATCACCAATAATACAGATGGAGAGCACGGACGTCAGTTAGCAAATGGAACTTGGACTGGGTTCATAAAACTCATTACTATTGGGGTAAGATAACACACTGCCATTTTCTTTCTTTCATTATTTCAAAATCATTGTTGAATAACATGTGGTTTCAATCCCAAAATTTAAGTTGAAAACTTTTTGCATTTAATCTGAGTATCAAAATACGAAAATGTTTAAATGTGAAAACAATTACTGTAATTTCTTTAGAGATCCTTAACTTACATTTATTAGGCTAATTTTTAAATGAATAAAAGGCTACATAAAATCTTTTAAGAACCATTTAATTTAATACATTGTATCATTTGAACTATCTTGAGCTCCATTTTTTATTTAATGACAACAAGAGTAAGTCTTTCATTTATCCATTAAACTCCTTATTTATTTCATTCAGTAATTAGAGAATTATATGCCTACAATGCATTTGAAACCAAAAACTCGCACCAAGATGCAAAAAAATCGAAATATATTTAATGCAAGATTTGTAATAATTAGCTCTGTAATAGATAAGTAATAAGTGAACACCTTTATGAAAACGCAAATTTTATAGCTTATGATTTTATGCATTTCGCGATTAAAATTTTCTTGAAATAACATCTTAGTATTTAATGGAAAAATGAGTAAATCTTCTATTTCTCACTTAAACGCCATATTTCTTCCGTCCATTAATTAGAAAATTGTTAGCCTATATATAGCTGAAATTAAGAAATCATATCAAGATTCAAGTAATCCAAATTATGTACTATAATGTTAATAATTACTTATCATATAGATAGGTAACAGGTGCGTACCTTATGAGCGCTCAAACTATATGCAAAAAATATACCAAATTCTTCAGGTAATAAAAATTAATTGAAAAATTGTGCTTGAAATAACAGTTAAATAGTTCGTCAAAACTTATTTTGTAGAAGATCGTTGTCTTAATAGTATAACGTCTCTTATAAATGATCAATTTTACCACAAAAAAATTATATATAGTAAATACAAATTTTTAAATTCATTGTCAGCATGCTTGTGTTTCTTATATACATGTAAATAAAATCACTTCATCGAACGATTTTTTCTTCCTATAAGTAAGCTACTATCTTAGCGAATCTTTATCAGTAATGATAAAAAAAAACGTGCAAGTCTTAAAAATTGTTTCGGAAGAAGAAAAAAAATGCTTTTCCCTCAAGTAGGCAAAACGATTTAAAAAATTATTTCATTTTATTTATTATTTTTTAACATATAAATAGAGCGAATGTTGTTTGATAATATTGTCTACTTGACTTTAGTAGACTTTTTATTTCGAGTATGCACAAGATACTAATTACTCCATGCGAAATCTAACTTTTTAAATTTATTGCTAATGGTTACCTTTCTTAACAAAAAATAACCATTAAAGATTTTAATAATAAGAAATTTTTTGTTTACTACATTTAGATTGAACTAATGTATAAATATTTTTGTATTATGTGAATACAAAATATTACTTTTTCAGATATTTATGTTCCGATCAGACAGTTTTTTAAAAATTCTATTTTGTAAGTATTCTTTTACAGGAGGCTCTATTCACCGTGGCCACACTCTCTATCAGCATTAGAAGAATGAAAGCTGTTGATTTTAGCTCTCCTTATATTTTCGGAAAGATAGGTTTCATAGTCATGAATCCGGCTCTACAAGCGAGAAAACTAGTTCTGATTAAACCTCTGCAACTAGAAGTGAGTGGAAAGCTTTCCCATAACAAAACTATAATTCATCATTTTTATATAAATCACATTTTTAATAATGACCTTTGAGGCAAGAAAATAATAATAACGTCATTTCATCCATTCACTGTAGTTCAAGCAAATTTTAAAATATGACACTTTTAAAGCTTTGAATGCAATTTTTTGCAAATCATTGATTCGCAAATTTTAATAATAGTAGAATAAGAATACAGGGTGTCCACACAGTCTGTTTACAATTTTAAAAATTACTAAAACAGGTATTGAGCAGATAGGTAAATCAAATTTGTCCCATTAGTCCATTGCAATTAGGCAAAATAGTAGAAAAAATTTATAAAGTTTAGAAACTTTGAACCAATACTCCTTTGATAAAATAGCAACGTTCCCTCACTTCATGTGAATCTCTGAATTCCCTCCCATCGCAGAACTTTATGCTCTACAACTTTCATCTATACCATCTTAACATTGAATGTGTGGATTTGGCGAATCTAAGAAAAACTGACAAAACACTTCACTTCAGTTTTCCCCTAGCAGCCGACGCTCCCCCCTGAAGGGGAAAAATTTTGCGATTCTCATATCCTTGAGGTCAAAAGAGTATTTAATCAAAGTTTCAAAACTTTATAAATTTTTTTCTCCTATTTGCCATCTTTAGGTCAATTGCAATGTCAATGTCTAATTGCAACGCAGTCTTTATCAAAGTTTATAATCACAGACTTTGCATCACTGTATTTGTGTGTAGGCTGTTAATGAAAGAGCGGCTGTTGAATAACAGCATTTTTGTCAAATTTTGAAGCGTCGGTAAAAAAAAATGTCTCTAGACAGTCTTCTAGTGAAAAAGCATTAGGTATGTATCATAACTAGGCAACTTATTTCGATTGTTTTGTTTGTTTTCTGCGAATCTAATTCGCATCCCATGTTGCTTCATTCCGCTATAGAAGAAAAGATGAAGATGATACACGCTCCTTAACAATGTTATATATAATTTTCTTCGAATAAACGTTATACATAAAAAAATTTAACATTTTTTTTCCGGCATGGAACGCATTATCGTATTTTACATTCATTTATATGGGGAAAATTGTTTCGCTTAACGAGTGTTTCGCATTACGAGGAAGATCCGGGAATCAATTATGTTCGTTAAATGGTATCAGTATCTGCGTAATTGTCTTTTGTTCTTACTTATTTTCCTCTTGATTTCAATGGAATAAAATTTAACCGTCAAATTTATATATCATTTTTGGCATGCGCCATAAAAAAATATCATATCAACCAATCAGCAGAAAAAAAATCTAGGATAAAGGAAATAAGGTGTCATACTATTGAACAGGACAGTTTTGAATAAAATTCGAATGGATTAAAGAAACAGGAAAATATAACTTACTTTCTATAAATTAAACTTAAATTAATCAATGAAAATTTTTAAGATAATTCTAAGTGTTAATTAAAGACATCAGTTAAGACTTGTTCCAATAATTTCGTGAGGCAAAATTTCACCTGTGATATATTTTTTTTAATTTACCGTTCTCATTTTTTAAATTTTATTCCGTTACTTAACCGTGTGATAATATTTTTTCAGTCTCGTAAAACAGACAGAATATGCTATCATCGTATCTATCATCGAGCAGTTAAGCCTTGTGAAATAAGGAATTATTCTTTTAACTTGTGCAATTTTAGATAAATGAGGTTAAGCCGTTAATCTTGATTTCATCTGTTATCAACCCCAAAAGTTACCTTCCTTCTTAAGAGATGTTATCACGACTTCTGATTAGGCTTTAATCCATCTTTTCCTCGACTGCTATAATGTGGTTGTGTCGAGAGCATCAAGGAATGTTGATATCCTGAGCGCATCAACTATCAACAGAAAAAACTAGATACATTTTTACTTTCGTTGATATTAAAGGATAAATAGTATCTTTATTTTTATCTGAATTCAGTGACCAAAGATAAGATAAAAGAATTTTTTTAATATTTAGCTTTCTTTTGTGACTTCAACTTTCAAGTGAATATCTTATTGCAGTAGAACCCCGGGAATCCGAACTAATTGGGGCTTACCTTTGTTCAGATTCCAGGGAATTCGGTTTTTTCCAGGAAATTCGGTAAAATACTCTTGATATACCGAATGCAGTAGAGTATTGTCTCTGGGTGCTTTGTGAAAGCGCACAGAAAGAGCACGTGGCGGTTCGCACTGGACAGTGCCAAAAAAGTTGAGGATAAAAAGAAGATAACCGAGTTTGTTTCCACTAATTAAAGTGCTACATTCATTCTTAAGGACTAATTAGAATACTTCTTTTAAATTAGGAATAAACATTAGCTTTGTTTCTGATTCGTAATTGTTATTTTCCCGTAATATCAGTAAAAGTTTTCAGAAAATTAAAAAAAGGATGTTCGAATTATCCGAAATTTCGGATTTCTGGGGTTCGGATTCCCGGGTTCTACTGTATAATCATGTGTGGTTTGACTTTGTCATGACTTAGCTTATTTAAACATGTGGTTGGTAAAATTTGGATGAATCAATTCATCATGGCAATGAAAAAATCATTTTATGAAATTAAAATTTACTAACCGTTCTCGCCGCCCTCCGGGTGGTTTCACGGCCAACACCCACTTTGCTCAGTACTACCCCTGCCACCTCGCTGCTTCGAGGCTATCATTCACTAATTTTTCAGTTTTAAATACTGCGAGAAGATCAGTGGAACAGACCATAAAACCATAGTAGATTTCATATTCTTTCTAGACAACAGATTCCTTTAAAATTGTAAAATTCTTTCAGTAAACCTTATCTAGTTGTAATGTTTCGTATAAATTTTTCACGAATTTCGACATAAAAGTCTTCAGAGCCATAAATACAGAATTAAATCGCCCTAACTAAACAGTTTCCATCACCTACAATAGGTATTTTACAATATTTTTGACACCTAATTGCGATAGAGCTGTTGGTATCTATATATTTAAAATAATATGGTAAAACCCTCAGACAGTTCGCCAGCACAAACCACCAGACCGATTTCAACATTTTTTTCATCTGAAAAGTTATGACGTCTAGATATGTCATCGAGGGTCATCTGCCCCCCCCCCTCCCCTCCATTTTTGAACGAAATCGAAAAAACACTCCTCCTCTATTCATTGGATATGTGTAAACTTTGTAGAAATTCCTCAGCCTCAACCACTAAACCGATTTCGACAATTTTTATTTTATATGAAAGCTTATGACGTCTAGGCATGTCATCAAGGGTCACCTGCCCCGCCCCCATTTTCGAACGAAATCGAAAAAGCTTTTTCCTACTGTACATTCTCTATGGGGAAAAACATTTGGACAGTTCGCCAGCAACAACCACCCGACGGATATCGACAATTTTTATTTCATATGAAAGCTTATGACATCTAGATATGTCATCAGAGGTCTTATGCCCCCCACCAGCCCCCATTTTCGAACGAAATCGAAAAAACATATAGAAAATGTATGGTGGAGAAGTGTTTTTTTTTTCTATTTCGCTCAAAAATGGGTTTTCGTGGCGGGCAGGCGACCCATGATAATATATCTAGACGTCATAACCTTTAATTTTAAAAATCTGTCGAAATCCGTCGGGTGGTTGCTGCTGGAGAACTGTCCAAAGGTTTTTCCCAATAGAGAATGTACAGTGGGAAAGAGTTTTTTCAATTTCGTTCGAAAATGGAGGGTGGTGGGGCAGGTGACCCTTGATGACATATCTAGATGTCATAAGCTTTCATATGGAACAAAAATTGTCAAATTCGGTCGGGTGGTTGAGGCTGGCGGACTCGGTGAAGAATTTTTTGTATGGGGGAAAACCTTTGGACAGTTCGATCCATTTCTTATGTCAAAAGCCAGTACATTTAACAAAAATATTCCATCTCTAACAAGAAATATAACCCAAATGTATTTACGATAATACTCAAAGATATTGGAACATCAGTAAAAATTTTAGTTCTCTTTTCAATGTTCTGTTTAGAGAAAGCAATTTTTAATTAATAAATGTAGTATGGGAGCCTACGTCCCGTGTGTGGTGATACGAAGTCAGGAGAAACACAAGTTTTCTATTTTAGGAAATTAATAATGACGACACAAACATTTAAATAGAAAACAGATATAAGCGAAAGAATTAGGAGGGCGGCCACTGCCCTGTACATCAAGACATGTTAAATCATTCAGGCGTAAATTCTGTCGCTCGCCATCGCACAACAATGTCTGTCACTAACAAGAGCAAGATCATGTGACGTGACGTCAACTGGTAGAGATAAAGTGGACGAGCGCCTCCTGGCGGAATACCACATAAATTATATTTTTTAGATTTAAGTAAAATATAAATGGAAATAATGAAAATCTGACAAGTATATTTTAAAGCTTATTTCGCTGTGTTGTGGTCAAAACAACTCATACGAAAAATTGTTTTTAAAAAATCATTCATTTTAAATAATGCTTATTTTCTGCAGCTAAATTCTATTTAATGTAACTGATGAACTCTTTAAGCATTTTTAGTAACAGAGATTTCAATAAATAAAACAGTATTGAAAACAGATAATGAATAGACAAACAACAAAAAGCATTTGCAGAAAAAAAAATACAATTTTGAAATAGCTTTCATGAAAAGGTACTATCTATTAATCAGATACGTTTCAAAACTTATTCTCATGCTCTAAAATATATAAAATTTACTTTTATAGAATCCATTTTTGCTCTTAAATACGATAATGCTCAAAACTAAGATTGCAATATCTCCTTATGCTTCATATATAATATTTGTCCTGAACAGAAATATCTTAAAGTTATTGAATTTGTTAGATTGAATTAGTAGAACATAATTTGATAATAAGTATTACAACGCGTTAGCAGAAAAGCAAATTCACATCTTTTTCTTTCATTTACATTTAATCAATTCATATAGCTTTAAAAAATTAGTTTTTCCACCCTAACAGATGAATATTTCAGAGTACAAGCGAATCAAGAGACGCATTGTAACTGGTTTCAGCTTTACAATGATAAATAACCTTGTAATTTATTACGCAGAACCTCAGAAACTGTATTATAGTTGAAACAGGGGGTTCAGTTTTTCGTTGATGGGAAAACAAACTGGTCGCCACTTGAAAAGAATGGGAATATTCAAGGAAAAACTGGATTTTTTTAACAAAAAGGAAATAAGCTTAACAAATCTATTCAGCTCAAGGAAATTGTCAACTAGTGTCAGAATGATGGATTCCTTTTAAATACTTTTGAGCAAAAACTATTTTCAATGAGACAAACAAACTTATAAACAAATACCTATTCACTTGAGCAAAGTCATTAATGAAATCATTAAAAGTTGAGTTCAGTACTGAATCTCAATAAAATAAATAATTGAAAATGATAAAACTGGTCTTTTAAACAGGAAATTGGAAAGGGTATCTTTTAACATGATAATAATTATAGGCTGGTATACTATCTGTAAATTCCGTCAGCCGACATGAATGATGCAAAAATAGTTCAAAAATTTGTACAGGGCAGACCATTGAACTTAGGGCTCCAAGTTTGGCAGGTAAATAATCATTGGGTAGTAAGCTCTCACTAAGAAAGAGTTTTCAAATTTTTAATTAAAATTAATTGAAATTGTAGCCTTTTTCCTCGATAACTTCGAAGAATAATATCGCATAAAAACCATTTTTACACCACTTGACAGTGCAAAAAAAAATCAACTTTTCATTTTTGCAATTTTTTTTTATTTCTGCACATTTTTTTCCTAATTTTAATTAAATTTTCTAAATATTATAAAGTATATTTTACAGCATTACTTTTCATTGTTTTAGTTATTGAATTTCATTGCTTCGTTCAGTTACGTATTGCTCTAGTTTTGTAGGAAATTCAATTTAGTTTGATTTTATACTTAGTTTTTTTTTTCCTTTAGGATCCATAGTTTTCCAGATATTTAAGAAAAACTGAAATACCCCCCCCTTTCAACACATATTGCCCTCTGGTACCATTCACCGGGGGGGGACTTTTTAATATGTCGTTGGGGAACTCTCTCCCAACAGCATTGCTTGAATTCCGAATTTCAAAGACTACAACTTTTTTAAGGGTACAATTCGTTGACTGGACTGATTAGAAGGAAACTTGTGATGGGGAAAGGATGTGAGGAAGAAGGGAGCATAATTGTTCATCAAATGGGTTTGTCACCCCCCCCCCCAACTCCGGCACATGCAATACTACCCTTGTATAATTATTATATAGGCATGAGGTTATTATGAGGGTTGTTGATTCAGCACTTTAATCGATTTTACCATTACG
>BGPR01002731.1:61130-86767 GCA_013235015.1 Araneus ventricosus
ATAAGGAATTTTAGAAATATTAACTTTTAAATCCCCCTGTATCTTCTAAACTATTAATGCTACAGAAACAATTTAGGGCTTGTCTTGTAGGAAATTTTATGTAGTTTAATTTTGTGATGGAGTGTTTTTTTTTTATAGAACCTACAGTTTTCGAGATATTTAAGAAAAACTGAAAGCGCACCCTTTAAACCCCTCTGTACCCCCCGCGCACCTCTCACAGGCGGGGACTTTTGGTATGTCGTTTAGCACACTACCCCCAACAACTGTGCCAAATTTCAAAACTACACCATTTTTTCTATTTTTCCTTCGTTGATTGGACTATTATATTGATCAAGAAATCCACGCTAACCCTTTACTCACACAATATTAAGCTTCGAAACATTTATCTATGTGAAAAATAGCTTCACCAGCACATAGCATAACCACCAGTGGAACACAACAGCAACACAATGATTTATAATTTAACGCGAAATGGAAACGGTGAGGCATGGTGACTCCATTTCAACTTAGATCCCACCGGTCCCATTTAAAATTCTCTTTTCCTAGCTATACTATCTAGAGACAGTTAAGAACAACGCACCGTCCATGTAGGATCTATCGTCTTCAGTTTAGCGGTTGATTTTTCAAACCCTATAAATCAAATTGACTCCAAGTAGGTGTCTATAGTAGTAGTAGGTAGGTGTAGTATATAGAACTTACCTTCGGAAAATCAAGATAGGGGAAAGTGGGATAAAACCGGGTATCTAAGACTCGAAGGCCTCTTGGTGATAATCTATTCGACATATAGTTTGTCACATTTTATTAAAATATTCATTGTTTAATGGAGTACAATTTATCATTTCTAAAAAGTCATAGCTTCACTTTTTTTATCAATATTTTTTTTTATTGAAAAAGTCAAAACACCAAAAGTTTTCTCGCTAATGAGGTAAAACCGGGTACACATGTTAACTTAATGGGAAATCAGGGAAGCTGGATTATCAGTGGAAAAGTAGCAGACATTTTTAGTTTATATAACAATTTAAGAATATTATTTACAAAATTCAATTCTTCCTCCGCGCCACTGCAGCTTTCGTGGGCCCAGCTAAGAAAGTTTTTACACAGGATCCACCCTTTGCATTTATTTAAATTAGAAAATACATCATTAAATGCAAACAATCAACGTCTGATGTGTTTTTATCGACTTCAGCGGAAGAATTATCAATACTGTCTGGCCGGCTCTTGTGCCACTTGGCTTATCCAGTTTTACCCCGAATGCAGAAGTTATAAAAGACGAAACAGAACCACACAATTATTGGACTAAATCTTTAATGTTTGATAGGGTATAAATTCTTAGTAAATATATAATAAGCTGGACTAAATATAGTTTTTATAACTGTAATGAAAAAGAATAGTTTAAAAACAAACAAACATTAGAGATTTGAAGTCTTAAAACAAATAAACCTTCACAGATGCAACGCATTCAACAGCAACAACATGGCCACCAGTGGCGAATCCAGGGGGGTGGCTATCGGGCTGCAGCCCCCAGAGCTAGACCAAAATTCTTTATTTTATTTCAAATCACTACAGCTGGTTTTTTTTTTCTTAATCTCCATTTAAAAAAAGTGAAAACATTTCTTTCTGGCTTTTGACAGGCTCGAAAATTTTCCCACTTTTGTAGTCATTCCACTCATATTTGCAGCGTTGACGCGGTCAAAAACATGTTTTTGCTCGTTATTTCATTGTGTTTTTTGTTAAATTATCGAAAGTGTAGTGTTCTTTATGATTTTTATTGTCAGGTGAGTAAAGTCTGTAAAGTTAAAGTGTTTTGGTTTACATAATCCATAAGATTTGACATCCGTCACGACGTTAGAAAACTTTTTATACCTCAGCCCCTCCCCAGATCCAAATCATGGATTCGCCACTATGACTATACTTTCTTCTTGATTGGAGTATAATTCAGAATCTGGCCATTAGAAAGGAGAACTAATAGCGACAGAATCAAGGTACCCGGTTTTACCCCACTCTCCCCTACAACACACCAAGTGTCGGCAGCGAAAGTTTTTGTTAAAATATTGGTTGAAATATTAAAACAGGAATATCACGTCAGACAACTGGTTCATGGCCGCCCTCTCAAGTTCCAACTTACAAATGGACTAACTGCTACCGGAACTCATATTGGTATGTGAAAACTAATTTATGAAAATTATTCTTGTTTAATGTTTGTATTCATAAAATGCTCCAATAGTTTCAAAATAGACTAATCTTAAAGCAGGAACCATTTTCCATTGAAGGATCACAGCAGAGATGTTTCCAGTCCAGGTTTTAAACTGAGACTTTTTAACAAAAATAACATTTGCATGCAAATTCAAACTGATTTATTAGTATTTAGAAAATCTAACTCAATATTATGTAAATATAAATTTCCCACTGACTAAAAGGTAAACTTCATTAATAATTTTCTCCTTTTCCAGAGTAGACAGATTAGAAGAAACGGGCTTTTTCACCAAATGGTATGACGATGCTTTCTTCAAAGCCAAGGTTAAAGCTCAAGTGATAGCAGTGAACACAGCAAGACCTCTTGTCTTCGATGACCTACAAGGAGCATTCTACTTCATGGGTATCGGCGCAGGGATTGGAATCATTGCCCTTGTGGGAGAAAACATGGTTCGTCGACTAATTGATAGGAAGAAGGCAGAAGTGAAAAGAAGAGCAAGAAAAAGGCAAAAGATTAACAAAGCTTTTCTCCATTGGAATGCATCTTTAGGACGGTATGAATGGATTGGCAATGAAACCTTAACCTTAAACGTTTAATCTCATTTTGTGTTATGCAAGAATAGATTTGCTTTTGCTCAAAAGTGATTCTGTATAAAATTTGGTGGGTTTATTTTTACTAATCGAATATAGAAAATTTTCTTTCATTTTGTATTTAGATAAAAAAAAATTTGCGGTTTTTAATAAACTTTACGTTTTAATAAAACTAAAGGTGTGATGTCACATTCACATGACAAATGTAACTGTGCAAACATCCAACTACACATTATCTACATCACACTGCGCCCTGTGTGTTTTCTAACCCTGGTATTATGTTAATAAAGTACCTAAAAAATAAAAATTAATAAATAAATTAATTAAAACTAACTAAGCATATCATAAATTCCACAGAAATGAACATTACACTTACTCTAATATGGTAATGACTACAAATTATTCTAATGTAAGTGGAAAAATGGCATTAAATAATTTAAGAGCTAATAAAAGTCACGAACTTAAATATTTCTAATGTGAGAATGAGAATTAGGTTACCAAAGAAAATTTAAAACAAAAGAATAAATAAATAAATATTTCAAGCGGCAAAAGAATTATTTTAACGTTAAGAGCAACAGTTGCAAAATGCGCAACAGATTCCAAGTTTGTACTGGCGCTTTACGTTTAACGTGTGAACATTCACCGATTCCATTGGCAAAGCCTTGCCAGTTTATGAATAAGATCATTTTAAAATACTAGAAAATCATAATATGTTAATTTATAAAGATGTTTTGAACTGCGGCGTCTCATTTACACGAGAAGAGAAATTAATCTGAAATTTAACAACCATGAGCATTATTTATTGATGCTCATAACATCATCTATATCTCTTGAAATACACATTTTAATACTTTCATTAGTGTACTCAATAGCAATAAAATGTATTATATAACACCAAAACAAACTTATCAGTTAAGGTAGATTCCTTGTAGGAATACTACTTATTGCAATGGTTCTCGTGACACGACTTCGGGAACATTTCTCCAGAACTTTACCTATCATGATACCTAGAACCCAAAACCACCCCTAGTTCCAAAGTTTAAAAATTTATCAAAAAGTTAACGTTTATCCTCAATAACATCAGAGCATATTAATGCACATAAAGTAGTTTTAGACCACTTTAAAATTCAACAAAATACCTTTTCAGTTATACCAATTTCATTTCCATACAATTTTATGTTTAATTTTAATAAATTTTTAATTACATTTTACAACAATGATGTTCGGGACTAGCGGCTCGAATCTCCTTTAAATTTTGTAACCAATTAATGTTACACCATGCTAGAAAGCTCTCAACCGCTGCTTTCTCTTTCACCTTTTTTCATCCTCATAACTCCAACCCTGATGAAGTTGGAGGAGGAAATGACGGATGGGAGTGAAATTGTATTTTTCCTTTTACCTTGGGACAAACGGAATCTACCTTCACCTTCCGGACAACGGAAACGCAATAATTAATTTAGTTATTTCAGAAACATCATAAATCACTGTTTTCCGGAAATCGACCTTCTTGCACGAATCGACTCTATAATGGTAGGCGCACAGTTTGAGGCAGAAACCATTTAAGTTAGGTTAGCGGATATTGCACGTTTCGACTCAAAAACTATAAAACGAAAAAGCTATGGAGCTCCCTACCACATCAACCAACCCAAGACAGGGTTTCTTGCAATAAAGCTAAAACAAAATAGATGACGTCCAAAAATTGTTAGATTGCATTACATATTATTTCAAAACAGTATCATTAGTTAGCCAACTAAAACATTCAGTGACCTAGGTTAGATCATGAAGACAATTTTAAAAAAATACTTCTCTTGATTCCTGATATCTTCATTCTGTTTCTAAAAAAACAAAATAAGAAGCTTTTTTATTTTAAATAGTTCTCTTACTATAATTTCACGTTCACAGATACATTGTTAATTCGGAAGATACAGAAACCCCATAAGTCAAGCCTCCTCCATATGCTTTAACAATCAATAACTAATTAATTATTAACGGATATGGAGTAGCTGTGCAGTGAAGATTAATTAGGTACCTGAAAAAAAAAGCGTAATCTGAAGCAAAAATTTTGTCAGCGAGATCAGAGGGAAAACAATTTTCTTTGATTTTTCAACAACTAAAATTCAGTGACTTAAGGGGTTTCTGAAATGGCTGATTCAATTATTTTGATCATAAAAAAACGATTACTTCATTGTCACAACCAAGATTTTTGAAATTTTGTTTACCTCTGAATTTAATTTTACTCAGTCACGTACACTATAAATTACTTTGTATCTATAAAAAGTATGCAAGTGAAAGGAAATTGCATAACTCTATGCGACTCGCGTGCACTTCGTTCTGGTTGAATGACGTCACTTTCCTGATCAATCACTGTCTGCTTCCTCGGAGAGACCAAAGTCTACCTTTTCTCAGATAGCCTTGAGATTAACGGATATTCCACTATTGACCCATTAAGAATGTCTGCGCCCACGGAACTCGTTTTCGAACAGAAGTTGAGCAATCTGTTAATTTAATGCTACAGTATATACGAATGTAGCCAACTGGACGAAAGGTAGTGTTGCATGAGTTATTTTATTTGAAACTTAAATATTTAGCTGGAATATGCAGAGAACGAAACATAGCGCCGTCCTGTGGATTTTAACGCCCCTGAGCACAAATATGAAGGGCAGCCATTTATTAAAACTTATAACACATTAATATTAATTTAAAAGAAAAACAAAATCTGTATAACTTTATTCTCCTCGCTTAATTTCAGCAAAACTGGGGGTACCGTCTGGAGAAGGTGTTTTTTTTTTTTCAGTGAAAAAAATCAAAATGAATTATCGTTCTAGTCATTTCTGTGAAGAAAAAAAAACTTATTAAGATAAAAATCATTAGATTGAGCATTATTCGCAGTCGGAATTTTCCAAATGATTTAGTCGGTACACAACGCATAATTTTCCATTTGAAATCTGTTGCTATATTTCTTCTCTAAGTTTTTCCTGTGAGTGTGGCGATGTAGGAATTAATTTCGTGAGATTTCATCATTTAAAAAAACAGTTTCTGATCTATACCTAAGGCAGTTAGCAACGGGGCATCGGACATACCCTCGTTTGACCGATCTTAGGGACGCTACTAACAAAACATATCACTTAAAAAATTAACACCTGTTTTCAGGAATGAATTCGAATTCATGATTTAATTCATTTTATTGCACTCTGATAGATTTAACATCATTCAGGTCTTGGTTCCATTCTAAAATAATATTGTACAAGTCCTGAAAAAATCGCCAAACGAGCTCCAAGTCGTAACTATTACATGCATACTTCCCATCAGAAATAAACCGCATTCCATGCAGTATTTACACATTTAAGATTTCTTTCCGCAGATTTTACCGCATTCTATGTGATAGTTGAATATTCACACTGTGTATATAACATATAAGAAAACGTCTTTTTAATTAGAAAACCCGAAAAACTAATCAAAAGAATATAAATTTCTTTTCGATTTGAATAAATCATAAGCAGAATTTACATCACTACAGCGGAAGGACGTTCGACTCCCGCCGGATTTAATGCGTATTAGGTTTGCGTCTTCGGTGGAATACAATTTTGAACCTGCAACCTCCCAGTATCAAATCCGAGACTCCATCAGACCACGGCGGCCTCAAATATACCTATGTCATAACAGAAGAAATTAAAAATAGTTATGACAGACATTCTTCAGAGTAATTTAGACGAGATTTTTAAAAGAAATAAATTTTATTAAACATAATCCAATTCAGAATCACTTGCAGCAAGTAAAGTAGTATAAAGTTTGCAACTCTAACATAAATGCAAGAAGTTAAAAAATTATAATCGCAATTAAACGATTTGTAAACAGTCTTCCTTACCTTTCCATTTTACAACAATTTCGATAAGATTTTATAAACTAAATAATTAACAGTTAATAATATGAATGTAAAAATTAAGACTTTTTCCAGCTAACAAAGTAGGGAAAATATTGCATTGAATTAAAGACTGAAAAAAAAACTATATCACAAACACAAGTGTATGAAAATACATGCATGTAAGATTCAGTGAATCACTAAAAATATAATCTCAATATACAGTATTCATATTGTATATAAAAAAAACAATAAATTCATAATTTTTCATCAAGGATTTCACAGTTTCATGATATAAAAATATTTATAGAAAATGATTCACTGAAATGAATATGCTAATTTTTAACCATTTATATAAATAATGTATATGTATCAATATAATATATATTCCTAGTTTTATGTTACTTAATGAAATAATTTCTTGATAGATTTGAAAAACAAGTTCAATTGTGCAGAATAATTTTTCAAGATTTTAGACATTATGTAAAATTATTTCATTCATTTTATTTGGCAGAAACAGCTAAGAAAATTTTTATTTGAAAATAATAAGATCAAACAAAAACAAATGGCAGTCATAACACTTCTTCTTTAAATATGTGGTGGTGAACTGCAAGATGATGTATTATCTTACTTTATACTACTTAACATAAACTAACAATCTGAAGGAGAAAAAAAAACTTGAATGTTCTAAAATATGAAAGCATTGCTACAATTGAAAAGTAATAAAAAGGAAAATAAGAGTTAAGTAAACATGCCATACCATAGTCTTCACAAAGTATACCTTCAGTAAAAAATTATAATGAATGCAAACTAATGTAAAATAACAGACAACAACTAACATTGAGATATTTCTACATTTAAATGCTTTCAATATAAAAAAAAGACATTGAAAAAGTAGATGTAAAATAAAATCTCTTAGTATCAAAAAATTAAGGAAAAAAGGTACTTAAAGAGAAAAAAGATTGAATTTAAATATATATATATATATATATATGTTTAATTATTTCTTGATCTTTGCATTTATAAAAAAATTAATGAGGTAAAACTATGAAAACATGCTAAAATGATAAATTTCTCAAATAATCTACAAAACAAACCAAATTTCAGAAATTTCTTTGGAGGAAAAAAAAGCTAATTCAAGTTTTTCAGCCCTAAACTTATTCAATACAAGCTCTAAGAAACACTAGTAGAGGATACAGAAATCAAAAATAAAAATGTACCTAATAGCAAAACATTAATATACAACTATACAAATCATCTATACTTCTCTTAAAACTTTAAAATCCCTGTTTCTCAAGAATTGGTGATACATAAAATGTGGGAATCATCCTTCATCATGTGTATATGCATAAAGAACCATCACCCTGCCCTGACTTAGCATCCAGGTTTACATTGAATGACCAACCACCTCAACAGATAGTCAGGCACAGTGGTTCCTGCATAATAGCTCCCATTACGAGCGCCTCAATGGAGATCTTAATAGCAAAACAGCAATGCCCATTACAAGTGATGATTGTCTGATAAAAGGACATGTTAACAATAATATTGATTGGATCAACTTTTTTCTAATTCTAGAAATTCTATTTTTTAGGATAGTTCAATAAAAGTTCTATTTTTCTTCCAGTTTTTTTTATAAATATTTTTTAAAGACCTTAAACATTATTTTTAAGCTTTTGATATCCCACTTTTTCATGTTATTCAGGATTTTTTTGAAAAGATATTTCTTAATTAGTTTTATGAACTTAGGCTAGTATTGCTAAAGTTTGGTACTGAATATTTTTTAGGAAAACTGCTTTTTAGTTATATATTCGACTTAAAAAGTGCTTAAGTTCCAGAAGATATGCATCCAAAGAATATTATGCATGATATAACAAAAAACTGAAAATTTTGGACATCATTCAGTTTTGATCCAAGCCAGGTTTATATTGTTTGGTAAGAAATTGTTTATACTATCCACAATATGATTGATTGTTGTAACAAAGTGTTAAAAATCACTGAACTAATATCTCTTTGATGATCATTTCATACAAAAATTAAGAAAAAAAAAAGGAAATCCCAAAGATATGAAAATTTTGCTGTTTTATGTTATTTTTATAATTTGTTATGCTTTTAAATTTTGTATTTCACACAGAGGTAATTTAAAGTAATATACGAGTTTAGTGAGTATATTTTCAAATTTATTTTTATATCATGCATCTCTTAGTTTCTAATTCTCACAGATCCATACTCATAATTTAAAATTTGAAGAAATGCTATTCAAATATGGCATTCTCTTTAGAATCTTAAGAAGAAAACTGAACCCCTCCCGGTCATTGACATCACAGATGAAAGACAGACAACCTTGAAAAAAGTCACAAGCTCTTTTCTTAATTGTATCTATAAAGCTCAGATATTTTAAATATATATTTTTACATATATCACAAAAAGGTATTGCAGTAAAAAAAAGCAAAGATTCGAAGCTAAATTTTAAGTGATTAAAAAGCAGAATCGGTAATAACTTTAAATCAACATCATGGAAGGCCACATTTTTTAGTCTGAGCCTTCAGTGCTTCTGCATACCACTCCAATTCTGAAATCAACCTATTTGCCTTTGAAACAGCAGAGTCATTTGAAGGATCAGGAGTTCCATCTTCAGCATAGGCTTGATGCACCACAGGGTTGGTGAACATGAAACCAGGAGTAACCATTCCAAGTTCTCCTAAGAAATACCTGAGTTGCATTCCAGCAGTAGATCCACCCCCTGGACCTGTTAATATAAATGTGGATATTGTCTTATAAAAGTTTTAACAAATCCAGCAATTTGCAGTAAAGTAATTTCAACTCAACAGGAAGTCAACTGAAGAAGCAATTTGAAGAAGGGAATAAGCATAAAAAAATACAAATATATTTTTTGCACCAAATGCATGTTATCATATAGACCCTCTGTATCATATTTGGATAATTTTTTTCTTCAACAATTTGTAGTTTAAGACATAATACTAAATGTGTGCTGCTCTTTAACCTTTTTCTTGTGGCCAGTACAAATGCTATACCAGCAGAATTTTTACCTTTCTTTATAAGTTGGCATGATTGCAGCACCAGTAAACAATTTGGATTTCACTCAACCTTTTTTGCTAATCTATCTCCACTCTAATCACTTAGCAGATTGTTATACACCCCTGTCTTATTCAGTCCCTCAATGTGTGACGTGAAGTTTTATTACAAATAAAGGAAAACAAAATTAGTAACCCATGGGCACATATCTCATTTTTTTATTACATGAAAAGAGAGGGAAATACTTTCCACTTTCTTTGTCAAAATGCATGTAATAAGGGGTTTATGAGTTTTCCTCTAATCCATAAGCAAAAGGTTAACTTCCCCATTAACCCCAGGTGAAAAATCTCAACCATAGGAAGTTTTTTTTTTTTTTTTACTACCTTAAAATTTCTGAATAAACTCTTATTGGAACTAGACAAAAGACTGTTACAAAATATTTTATTAGTTGCAAGAACACTATGAATAAGAAACAGGTTCCATACAGATAAGAGTTGAAAGGCAAGGCTGCTTATCAAGGTTTATCAGGAAGTTTAAAACAAATATTCATTTTTTTATTCCTTCCACATCTACATATCACTGACTATTTCAATACCCAAGAATATAGGATTATTTTTCACTGAAAACAAGATTAGATGCAAAGTTCAAAAAATATTTCCTTCGCTTAAAGTTGAATGCAGCCATGTAATGCATAAGGATAAAATTTAATTTATTTTTGCCATTACTAATTCTCTTTGCATTGATTTTTATAAGATAATAAAATAAAAAAAAAACATAAGCAGAACAGTAAAAGATGTATTATTGGAGGTTAACTTATATCAATTCCTTTTCAAATAACACATAATTAAAGTATATTAGCAAAGCACTGTAAAAATGTATAGCATAAAACTGTTAGAAATTATTACCTTAAAATCATTGGTAATGAACATGATATTAAAAGAGAGATGCCATTGGAGGTATAAAGTTTTAAGGTAATGGCCTATTTTGCATTGCAAAATATACTGAATGTTTATGCTCATGCACTACTTTTATACAAACATTTTTAAAATATGTACATATACAGATCTCATAGTTCACCAAGAAATATATTGCTCTGTCAGCAAAAAAGTTGATTTTATTGGCATATCTCCCATTGCATCAAAATATCACCCTTTAGGGCAATTCATCAGGATATACATTTTTAAAGTATTACTCAATGGCAGCCAAAATTCATCACAGATGGCCAAGTACAACAGTCATATAAGGTGAAAGATGCAATCTTTTGTCCTCTTTGCAGTGTAAGGTCACTATATTTAGCGCATTTTGGCCATTACCATGCTAGCAAAAAAAGTGACATTTCATGCCAATATTTATGATTGCTGACAGTTGCTGTCAACAAAGAAATGTACCAGTTTTAATTGTATAGATGATTTTAAAATTCAGAAACCCACCGCGCTTTTGCATATGCATCAGGTGGAGTTGATTTCACCAAAATAGGAGTGAAGTGAAAAATGGAGGGTGAGATGTTTAGATTTTACTTAACGTGACCTAACAAAGAACTCCGGAAATGCGCTCATCTTACTCATTGCCTGTCTGGAGTAAAATCATCCAAAAGTGCTAGTCTTGGCATATTGAAACAATTAGTACAAGATTTGACTGCTGGTATAAAATAAAGTGACATTTTATCCGAGATACAACTTTAAAAAAGACCAACAGTATAACATTTTTAAATTCCTTGGTATCATTTTGTTAGTAGGTCCTAAACATCACCAAGTTTAAAATTTGGCGCTATTCTATTAGAACTGCATTCATTGCTAAGATTTCGTAATGAGAGATATTGCTGATATTTGGCGAGTTATCACTATGATTTGGCAGGTTATTGTCTGTGGCTTGCTAACAGAATTGCACCAATTCTTTTAACAATAATATTTACCTGCAGAGTAGCAGACAATACTGCATGGTTTGCATCTATAAGACTTTGGAGGAAAATGATCCAACATATTTCCAAGGGGAGGAGGTATACAGCGATTGTATTCACCACTGATTGCAACAAATCCATCTGCTTCTTCAATAAGAGAATTGTATTTCACAAGCCATTCAGGGGGAGTTTCACCAGGCCCGTGGAAATGCAGGGGCTTCTTCAACAAAGGAAAATCCATCACCAGAGGATCTACAGTTAAGCAAAATAAAAAAAGAGGGGAAAAACCATATTAATATCATTTTGGTAATCGATATTCTGACAGGAGACTCATACATAGAATAAAAGTTCCAAAACAAGATAAAAGTATAACAAAAAAAGTATAATTTGTAAAAATGTATGTATTTGCAAAAATGTTTTTAACCTGCCAAGTAACCAATTATTTCAATCCAATAACTTTTAAGCTCCTAGAAACATGCTTTTAAAATACACAAAACATGTTTTTTTAATATGAAACCTAAACTTTTAAATCCCAAGAATATTTTTCACATGAAATTTAAACAAAATATAAAAATAAATAAGAATAATATAATGTGTTTAAAAATGTGTTATCTTTATATAATATATATATATCTTTCTACATAACAGTCAATACATTTATTAAAAAAAATAACCTGAAAACCTTCAATTTTTGACAGTAAGAAAATGTCACATTTTGTACACTTTTTATTTGTCTTGTTTTATGTTTAGCTTCAACATCTTTTTGAAATATTTTGTCAGAATAATTTAAACGTTTTGACTGAAATATCTTAAGTCCAATGAAGTAAATATTTTTGTCATGAAGAGATTTAGAGGAATTTTGAATTTTATTAAGATATCGAGTTATATTTTTTAAAAAAATGATTATATTTTAAATGGTGGGAAAAGTTTAAAATCATTTTAAAAATCATGCATAATTCAAAACAACTAAAGCTTTGTTTTGAATTAAAATCAATTTTCCATTACCTTCACATAATTCATCATATTTTATTTTATTCAAAAAGTGACCTTCAAAATGTTTACTTTTAAATTTGTCATTCTTTAATTCTTGCAAAAAAATTATTTCGGAAGAAACTTGTATTATTAAATAGAAATATTCACATAGACAATATACAATTTTTATTTATTTCAAACCAGTTTTTTTTATGAATTTTGAATTTATTCGAATAATAAGAATTCGACTTTTTAAAATAATAATCGAAAATTGCAATGAAAAGAAACGAGAAACAATTTTTTAAATCTAAAACTTAATTTATTTAGAATAATAAAAATAAAATAATCATAATTATAGTAAAAACACAAGTTCTAAACAATATATTTTAATCAATTTATAGCAAATTTTATATATTGGAAATCTATCAAATGAAATGTATAACTTTTCAAGGACTTTTCCGGCTTCATTATTACCAAATGCACATTCGGAAACACAGTTAAAGAGTGAAATTGACGGTCAAGGACGAAATAAATTCAAGGCCAAAACAACAACGAAATCATACAGCTGTATTAAAAAAAACTCTTCAGAAATATTGGATTTCAAGGCAACTGACTGCTATTTTATACGATAAAACAATTTTATGAATACTTCATACTAATAACGTAAAATCTAAAACTGATATAATAACAAAATATACTACAATAAATTCGTGCACGTTTCCATACAATGTCTATAATTACTAGCACAGTGAAAAATAACAAATTTTTGGATTCACAACGTAAATAAGTGGCAATATCACATATTATTTATAAAAAAAAAACTCACCGAAAATTGTTACATTGTGGTTCTTTTTTTCCAATTCTTTCTTGATAAAATTGCCCACACGAGTGCAGTTCCGCCCTTGACGAACGGAACCAAGAAAAACGATTATTTTCAACACCATAACGATGGACAAGAAAGCGATTCAATTACTGATGAAGAATTCTTGAAAAAATTGGAAATTAAGAACTCTGCAGGTTAACCTTCAGTGTCCCTCTCCTTCTTCAGCTCGTTCCTATAGCAACACTGAAGCACAGCGGGAAATGAAATGTAAATAAATACAGGGAACTTTGGGAAGGGAGAGGTGGGAGAATTTCTACGGTTACAGTTAAAATGATTTAATCGGCTAATTCAAACAGAAAAGCCACACAATAACAAAATGGTCAATACATGTTTATGAAAGTTTTCATAATGAAATGAACGTGCAGATATACGGGTCTACTCTGGTACCCCCGGTTGGGTTGGGAAACGTCACTTTTTCCGCACGTTAACAACGGGAAAAGTGATGTCTCCCAACCCAACAGGGAGTACCAGAATAGACCTGTTAGTTTGTAGCAAGGTTGGCACGACAAGAATGCAAGCTTGCAGCAAGTTAACGCAAGCTTCGAAGTCACCACGCGACGAACTTGCTTGAGCAGGCTTGCCACGTCAAACTCATTGCAAACATTGCAAAAACAGAGTGTGGTAAACCCAACCATGGCGCCGCGCAGATTATGGTAACCCCCTTTAGTTTCGGTTTGAGAATCTGTTCTGGCAGACAGAGTCGAGTCTCGTGCGTGATGTAACATGTGAAGTAGGTGTGGTGACTGGAACCAACAATAAAATATGGAATATAAAAAATGACTACTTTCTCCATAAGAGTACGAACACAACCTCGGATTAGAACTCGCGACCTAGCGCCTGCTAGCATGACGCTCTAAACCACTCAGCCAGCTAGAGTGCGAGAGGAGAAGATAGATTGTGCTAATAGATCGCGCATACGATTTATTTTAAATTATTTTCTTGATTTCATAACTTTTTAAATTTTTGTTGAGAACATGATTTGAAATCAAAGAGAGGGCGATTTTCGCTAATAACTACGTTTTGGTAGTAGAATAAATTATGAAATTAGGTTTCAAAAGTAATTATTTTTAAAATAAGGACAAAAATGTAAGTTATTATTTTTCAACAAACATTGACTGTTTTTTTTAGGTTTAATTTTGTTTATAAGCGCTAAAATTTCAACATTAAGAAAAAGGCGATATAGTTTTCTTTAAAGTGCGTGTTTTAAATTTAGTAAAAAGATGGAGAATTTTTCAAAAAAATTTTTTATAAAAAAAAGTTAGTTTTTTTTACAAATTATCATTGATTTATTGAATTAATAAAAAGAAGGATGGTCTAGGAGATGCTATTAAAAATCGGATGCTTTTAAAAAAAAAACAGAGACAAAGATTATCTCTACAGGGTAACAAAAAAGTATAGGTATCATTTTTGAAGATTTTTATTTCCAAAAGTTATTACACAAATTCAGCGATGCTTCTCAATATGTCGATCTTCGGCATAATAGATTTGTCTGCAACACTTCGGCCATGATTTCAAAGCCCGCAAAATCATTTCCTGGGGGATTTTCTTCATCTCTTCTCTAATAGCCTTTTGAAGGCACCTCAGCGTAGAAACTCTTCGCCTATTCAATTTGTTTTTCAGAAGTCCCCATAGGAAATAGTCACATGGTGTAGTAGCGTCAGGACTGTTTGGCATCCATTGTTGTGGCTTCAGGAATTGCATTTGCTGATCCGTGAGGAATTTCTGGGTGACCCTAGATGCATGCGATGGGGTAGAATCCTGATGGAAAACAGCATCACCATTTGCGTACAATCTGCAGTAATCATCCTTAAGAAAGGGCTTTAATATCTTCTGTATGTAATACTCAGAATTTATTTTGGCCCCAGGTTGCACAAACCGTGGTTTGGTAACACCATTGGTGGAAATGCCCATCCAAACCATTGTGCCTTTGAGATGAGGCACCGTGGTTGATAGAGTCAAGTCTCGCCTGTTCTGGTCACGGATAAGATATTGAACTTTAGATTTAGCATTGATATCGGATATATAGTTCCAGGCTTCATCAACTTTCGCCATCTGTCCTTACGGAGAAGCTTGTAGAGTGACCATGAGCGTTGCCTCCTAATCTGCACCAATCTCTCATTCAAGTGATGACATTTAGGTTTTTTATGGCATTTTTTCTTTAACGTACATTTTAGTTGATAGCTTACAACTTGCTCAGGTTAAGAGCTCTAACCATGATTGCCTGTGTTGGTGGATCCAGTTTCGATGCCATCTTCTCAAGCCTCTGCAAATCTGATGCCTTCAATTTACTTTGACGTCCATTTTTATTGGTTTTGAATCATTTTTCATCGATCCGAGTTTCGAGTTCTTGATGCGGCTGATATGGCTGACTGAACTCGCAATACCTTTCTTTTTAAAATGGGTTTATATAATCCTGTGGCTCCATCGAAGTTCTAAAAGTGCTTGTACTTGACCAATCAGCATTTTGTCAAATTTCTTCAAAGGCATTATTGTGATTTATCGAACAGTATTGCAATCGAAAGTCTAATAGCGGAGCTTTCGATCTGTATGCTGCATATGTAAAATGGTTTTTGTAACTTTACTGGTAGATAACCACAAAAGTGATCCCTATAATATTTTGTTACCCCGTAAGTGTACTGTATCATCTTTGCAGCAAACTTGTTTTACAATCGTGGGTGAAACTTGTCATAGCAACTTCACAGCAAACTTGTTTTGGAAGTGGGTTGGTCGATTAGGCTTTGTTACTTTGCAGGAAATTTGCTGCAAAGATGCCACATCAAGTTTGCCATGACAAGCTAATATCAAGAAAAATCAAACTTTCTGCAAGTGTACATGCTATCTGGGTCTGTTTTTGTGACTAGTTTGACGCGTGATGACTAATCGTTTGCGTTGTCTTGTTTCAAACTTGTTACAGGCTTGCACTCTTGCCTTGTCAAACTTGCTGCAAGCATGCAGATTTTCAGAACAAGATTACTGCTACTTTGCTGCAAACTAAAATTGCTATCTGAGATTGAATAAATATATTTAAAATGTGTATTGCCGGTGACTGTAATTTTCTTCGTTTCTCTCTTTTTTTGAATATGTAGTCTGGCCGCCTTTCTCCGCGATTAGGACACTTATTCTTCTTGGTAGGCTGTTACTAAGTAATTGAAGTTCCTCTTATTTGTATATCGTTACGAACATGTAATGTTGCTTCCCTGCCTGGTTGGGAAGAGACATTTACAGAAGTTTTGTTGAATCCCAGGGGGCAACCTAACCAGTACCCCTCACCTTGGCGACAAATTTCACTATTTTGGCGACAAAATGAAGATATTCGAATCTTCAAGAATTATAGTCCTATCTCTCATAGGAACCAAGACCTGGATTTTTCCAGAAATTTTCATGTGACGTCAAACCCTGTTGGAGGAGCTATAAATTCCGGAATGCTCTCGTCTGCTGGTCTGGTGTTCACAACACAGATCTAAATGGTAGAGGGCGCCATTCTCGCATAGTGTTGGTGTGTGACGTTTCTAAATAAATATAACTTTACAGATATTTCGAAATATAATCCAACTAAAATTTTTGCAATTAGAGAACGTGATAGCATTGATTGAAATCCGTTGCAGCAAGAGACATTTCTGTGTCTCAACTGAAATGGAAATCATTGCTGAGTTAGTAGCATTCGAAATTTAAAGAAAGTATGAAGATGAGTGATTGGAGGATTTCTGTTGATTCTCGCCCAGTTAATTAGAGTGAGGTATTGTTTAGCAATGGATTCGGAAACCCTCAGCGCTTTTGCGCATGAGCCGGGCGGAGTTATTTTCATCAAAATAGGGGGAAAGTGAAGGATGGAAGTGTGATGTGTACATTTTACTGGGCGTGATCTAACAAAGAACTCCGGAAATGCATTCATATGACTCATTGCCTGACGCCGCTTTGCGGTGTAAAATCGTCCAAAAGTGGTACTCTTGGAATCCGTTGCTGAACAATAAGTTTCTTATGTTTAATGATTTAAATTACAATTAATTGTAAAATATCGAAACAATTACTTCGGAAGTGAAGGGAATACGTTAGTTTAAAAGTTATCTCTACTAATAATAAAGGAGAAGGTGCGTGTGCGTGTCGGGTAAGTGTGCGTTGGAACTCTACAGGGCAGACCGGCATACATCATTCATAAATAAATAGTAAGTAATTTTCATAAATAAAGTAATAATAATTATAAAAAAAAATTAATAATTTTAAAAATAACGCCTATCTACGCTCTAAAACTAAAAGGTTGAACTGGCTCTTCTGCGTGGTGAATGAGTGAAAGTGATGTAAAAAGTTGAAATGGGAATGATGAAAGATTGAGAATCTTTGCTTTCAGTTACACCTTTTCCCAATAGCAGTTGCTGCGAACATGGATCTAATATTCACAATATTGTTACATCAGAAGTCTATGGTTTCAAAGAGCAGCTACAAATCCCATTGATAGATTAAAAGATTATACAGCATTTACTTGAGAATAGGCATTTCGTTTCACCGGAATAACCCCCTAAGGATTCAAAGATTATTTCTTATTATATATAAACAATTTTGCGCTTGTTTATTAACTTATCGTGAAAATAAGATTTGCAGGTCACTTTCTTTTCTCTCTCTTCCCTTTTCTCTTATATTTACTTATTGAGCTATTTTCTTCTTTGAGCTCTTTAATTTTAGGGCATTTCCATTCTTATTCAACACTGTAATAGAAATTAGATGTGAAATTAAAATGTAGCTTACTTATATTTTATGCTTAGTTCATAGTTTGCAATAAATTTACCGCATAATTTGTTAGCTGTTAAATACATATATATTATTATGTATTTTGCCAATTTTAACTGTTAGCATTGCTCATATTTGCTGCTTAAGTACAATATTGTTATAAAATTATACAAAAATTACCTGAATTTATAAACTACGCTGGGCAGTGGTTGTCAATATGTGCGCCGCGGAGACATGGACAGCCTCGACTTCCTCACAAGGGCGGCGCGAAAAACAATATAGTTTTCATAAGTATTAAAAGGCACAGAAAATTTTATTCCATTGGTTACTTCTTACTTGAGCGTATTTGGGCTGTTAGAAGTTGCTGTCATAAAATCAAAGCATTGCGCGAAAATCTATATGGAAAAGGAAATGAGGGTCCTGAATACAATTTAATTTCATGATTTGAAAAAATGTGTGGTGATCAATAGGCTTATATATTCCACCGAATATTATAATTATTAAAGTCTGTTCAGTAAATATTTATCAGTCCTAAAATATATTTTATTTATTTTTACTTAAATATTGTCTACTTTGCAAAGAAGTATTTACAGTCGGACCTCTATTTAACGAAGTCGCTAAATCCCGAAAAAAAGTTTGTTATATGGAAAATTCGTTAAATAGAGATTCACCTTGTAAAATACTTTAAACTGCACAAAACAGATTTTAAATTCATAAACACTAAATATTATTTAAAAAGTAATTAATCACACCTTTATTTTATAAATTAATATATTTATTTGTTTTATATATTTTACCCATCAAAAAGAAATCTGCAAGGAAAACAAGAATAAAACAAAACATTGTCCGGGAATACACTGTATTTTCAATTAAAAAAATAATTTTATATTAAAATTAATGAATTTTAGCATCATGATCATTTCCATTTTCATCATCTTCGTTTTCATCGCAATTCATTGCTGTATTGTTTTTATTTTTCACACTGTCCACTTCAAAACTGCCTCATCCACATCTTCATAGACACATGCTTTTAAACGTTTTGAACAAGAATTCCAATAATCATAATTTTGTATCTTATAACGATTTTTTTATTATGGTTGATAAGCTGTTTGGAGGAATACCAAATTTTAAAGCAATATACTTTTTTTCAAGCCTTTATCCACCTCATGAAGAATTAAATTTTTTTTCTTTGATGCTCAAGCACTTTCGCTTTGACATTTTCCAGCTTCAAGGTTATTGATCACCATAAAATGTGTTAAAAGAAAGAATAAGTTTGAAATGTTTAGAAATATTTTGAGAAATAGGGAGAAAAAAAATATTGGATCACAAGACAAAGTTCGTTAAATAGAGAATGCACTTCGCCATTTGGAGGTTATTTTACGAAAAAATTCGCAAAATGTTCTTGGTTCCAAGAAAAAGTTCCCAAAATAGAGAAATTCGCAAAATAGAGGTTCGTTAAATAGAGGTCCGACTGTATATTAGTTTTACAGAGGACGCTATGGAAATATCTGGATTCAGCAAGGGCACCGTGAATGAAAGAAGTTTAGGAACCACTGGCGTTGTGTACTGCTGGGTCTCATGAAGAAAGTTGCATTCGCCAACATGACATGATCATTAAACTGTTTCCAAAGGAATCTCAATGTTTTTTAGATACGGGGGCATCCCAAGGGATTTTTTTTTTTTGCTTACAATTCTGCCACGTATAATATGAAACGCTCAAATGTGAAAAATATTTCAGTGACTTTCTATCTTTGCCCAGTTATCTGCAGATATCAGCTGTGGCGTACCTACATAAAATGGCGCCCTGGGCAAATTCCAAAACTGCGCTCCCCTTCTTTTGAAATGTGATCCTCATTTTCTTTTCGGAAACTTTATACCGGGGAGTGAAAAGATTAAAAAGTGCAAATAAACTTAAAAAATAAAATACAAAACATTTTTGAGTTTATAGGACAGTTATTTACACATATTTTTTTTTCTTTTACAAAAGTTCGCTTCATTGTCTCAGAAAATTTGGTGCATTCTAACTTTAGTCCTTTAAATATGGCTCAAGTAAGAAAGTCAAAGTTGTTTGTAAGAAACTTTGAATATATTAGAAAAATATAAATAAAAGTACTTGACTCATACTTGAAAAATAATATAAAATATGTACAAATATCTTAATCCATTGAAAATGAATCACACATGTTCGAATAATATTACATATATAGACATATTACAGCAGGAATTGAATTTGTTTCCTTTAAGTAATTGTTCTCGTTAAATATTAAAGAAATCGCTTTCATTTAACACCAATACGGACTGATATTTTTTATTTGCACTTGCAAACTTTATGCGGTCTTTTCTCTCCCTCTTTCAGTATTTTTTTTTTTTTTTTGGCAGAACAATTGCATCTGGGTTTGCGAAATAAAATTTAAAATAAAGACTATCGCATTTTTCAGCATACAAATTATGTAAATATTCAGTACTAAAAACAATGTAAAGATAGCTATGTAATACTATATAATAGTGAACTTACGTATTTTCATGTTTCTGGAATGTTCTTATATATACTACGACAAAAAATGGATGTATTTTTTAAAATTATCCACTCACACTCTTTGCTGACTGAAAATAGGAATGACACATTTTTGCTAACCATTTATCACAAACTTCCGAAGAAATCGATATCCAATCAGTATGAATCAGGCATACCGTTAGAAACCTTAAGAAACCCTGCGGTAATATTCGATTCCTAACTATATTCCCTCATCTCCCACCCCACAGAGACTAAAATTTGTGTCTCGGTAGGGTGGAAGCTCTAAATGAGCTTTTAATTTCACCATGAGTGTTTTGGTCAGCAAATCTCTGAAACATAATTTTATCTGTTATTTTGTCGCAGCTTGAGATTTCTGAGTTGCAAAAAAAAAAAAGCATTCTTAAGATTTTCCCACACTTTGTTGAAACCATTTCAATTTTTAAGATTCTTGGGAATAAGAGCTTTTAAAAAAACCTAGTTTTCTTTTAAATGCAACCAATTCATTTCTTACTTTTGCGCCCCCTTGTGATTGCGCCTAGGGCACGTGCCCTACCTGCCCCACCCTAGTTACGCCATTGGATATCAGTAATTCTTCTACGAAAGTTATACATCGTAGTTTTTAATATGAATTTTATCATGAACGCACCAACATTCAACGTAGGGCAGACTTCTTTCAATGAAATTAATGTTTATGGTAACATTAACTAAAAAATTATTTACATTACAGCCTCAGATATTACCTTCATAAAGAAGCCATTAAGTTAAATCTATCTCCATTATTTTCTCTATCTATACTGTGAATTTTGTATTTAATAAAGTCTATTCATGCTCTCGTGATATATGTCAATATATCGCGTCACTTTTATTTTTAAATTCTTTGTTCATCTTTAATTTACTGCTTGTAGTGCCACAGCAAAGTTTCAGCCAATACGCAATTAGATGCAGTGGCGGACTGGGTCTGAAAATAGTGATTGCCATTATTCAATAAGGGCCCTATCACATCTGCAATGTCATCTTACATTATATCTTTTAAATTTTATTTCTTACAAATATAGTAAATGAAATTAATAATAAATAAATTAATTAATAAATAAATTAATTAATATAATACATTAATTATTACATTATGATTTAATAATAATAATATTAAATAAAAATAATTTAATATAATCTCTTAAAAGTCTAAAAATCTGTTATATGTATTACTAATTACCATATATAAGTACATTTTATACATATTATTGGAAGTAAGACATACCAAATATAAATACAGTGAATAGTAAATAATTTTGGTGATTGTATAGAATACTATAATTTTGGAACTATATTGTAATTTTGAGAATTTTCTTTAACAAAATTGAAAATAAAGTTCAAATTATTTACCAATTTCATTTTTTTAAAAATATTTCTTACTGTCAAAGATTAACAACTCAAAAGTACAGAAGTGTATTACATGTGTGTCTACTTTATAGGCAAGTCAGTAAACTTTTGAGTTCACTAAATGACTGTGCAAATGTATCAATTATTACTCTGCATCCAAATAATCTAACAATTCCATTTGAATAGAGAATAAAATATAGGTTTCCACAAATTCTCCTCAGAAAGTGGATTTCTTAATATGGCCATGATCTTTAATTCTTCGAAATTTCACTAATATCATTACATTATTCCTCACTCAAAAATGGATTTCCAACTCCTTAAAGACGAAGTTCTTATAAATTTAATTTAATATTTTCAATCCACGTAGGTCTATTGGGATACAAACCGTAACAGGAAAACGAAATTTCTGAGTAAAAGAGTAAAAACTAGCATAATTGTCGGCATTACAAAGAAACCACCTCAAATATAATTAGGACTGTTAGCTAAATTAATTCTAAATAAATGTGAAGAGAATGGATCATGAATTAAATATTTGTAATTAATCGGTGATTACAATTATGATCTTTCACGCGTTTGGCGGGTGAAGAATATTTTCAAAATTCACTAAATTTTAGGCAAATACGCTATTTACAAGTCCCTTCGATAAGAAAATAGCAGATTGGAATTTTTAATATTTGATCACATTTGGTGGCAATTAGTAAAACGGCCTGCAATTCCTTAGCTTTCGAGCATATATTTTCACCAAGGTGAGACTGACAAGACTTGGAATTCAGAAATTTTATTTTTTAAGTCTGCATTCTACAAATTTGTATTTCATTTTAGAACACTTTAGTGTTTACTACTCAAAACAAACTCTCAGTAAAGTTTTTTTTTATTTTGACTCCTTTCTTCAAGGTCTATCCTAACCCAAAATTAAATGCTAATAATCCGCTCTAGAAAGCAGAATTAAATGAGTTCAAATTGAATCAATGAGTTGGTAACAATATATTATTTTTAAAGATGCACACCAAGAATTCAATTTTATAACCACGCCTGAACCCATGGGTGCTGTATATGAATAATTTAGTCTAAATGAGTAAATTTATGTTCCGCAGGGTTAATATTACTTTCATGTTTAAAATGAGGAATATATGATTAAAGTTATTTGATTTTAAATTCCGTAAGTTAAATTTTTCGTATGCGGTTTTAGCGACAATGTGTCAAAGAAAAATGCCGTCCGTTAAAACGGCATCCATTGTAAGATATACTAAAGTAAATTCGTTGGATGATTTGGACTTTTGAAATTGGAGTAATTTAAAAAATAACTTGTCTTTAAATTGACGTCATTAAAAAGATAATTTTTTGAATTTTTAAAATGGTGTAAAAATTATTCTTGTGAAATTTTATTTCTCGAAGATATCACGAAAAAACGTCAAAATCTTTCTGACTTTTTTTAATTAACTGAAATTTAAATTAACTTTGGGACTTTGAAAATTTGACAGAGATTTTTCTCTTGTTCTGAAGGGCACGTGTGCCAAATATTATCAAGATCGAGTAAAAATTGTGGATTTGTGTAAAAGACAAACATTCATCTTTACGTATATAGAACTAAAATTTTTATATTAAACCAATTATAAACAAGACCGGTGAAAACAAAGACATTATGCATTTAATTTTTTATGCCATAAAATCTGACACGATATACCATAGTGCTATTTCTATGTTTTGCTTCTAATCAGTCCTACAAATAACAAAAGCGAATGTATGTGTAGACGTTTGTCTGTCTGTTGACCTACTACAGGACTGTCTCTTGAGCCTAGAATCACTTAATTTGGTGCAAGCATACTATTGAGGCTTAGTGCGGGCACTTCTTAGGCATTTTTTTCTTTTACTTTAGAAGATAGGCGAGTTCGCATGCCACCCCCAGTTTTACGACATTAAAACTCACAAACAACAACAAAAAGCGTGTTGTTTAGCCACCTGCAAAGACCAAATCCTTCCTGCACAGAAAGGCTATCCCCTCCTTCTTGCCGGGAGCCTCCAAGAAGAATAAAAATCTAGTGGTTATTGCGTCCCGGCCTTGCACAGAAAAGTTTGTGTGGTTTAACATAACACTCGCTATTTTGCTCAGAAAAGGCGCAGGAAGTTTGCTAGAAAAAGAATTTTTTCCTTTTTCTCTCTTATGCATACACATCCTGGTGGCTCATATTGACTTATGTGTAAAGAGGCCCATATTGACTTATGTGTAAGGGGGCCCACTTGCCATCGGACAAGCTGGCAGCCTGGTCAGACCGCCACTGATGAGATATTACGTGATTTGCCTGGCTGCTTCTGTCCAGGGGCGTGGTGGAGCCGAAACGCCGTTCCGGCACTGCTTTTTTCTCTCTTTTTTTACAAGAAATAAATAACAAAAAATTGTGGAAACGTCCGTAAAACAGCGCTATTTTTTCTGCTTTTAGAGCGTCCCGGCACTGCTTATTTTGCGACTACACCACTGCTTCTGTCATATGATTGTGAAGTTACGGAGATTGCTTTTATTCTGAATATATTTAATGATGTGACGCTGAAAACATTTTTTCAAAATTGTATTTCTTCACGTATTTTATTCCTCTAATTCTTTTAAATATCTGTTTTGTTCTTAGAGTAGCACATAGAGGGCAGCACATGTCTGATTCCTTTTCTCCATTGCAAATTGCAGCTTGTACATCAAGAATGAAGTTTCGTTATTTTGAACAAATTGTTTAGTGTGCACTTAGGCCCAAGCCCGGCCTAATTTTTTGTGTCTGTGTTTATTGTCCTGTATTTAATATATTTATTTTAAAAGCTCCATTGCGAGAACTGTCTTTAATAGCGTCAAGTACATGGGCATTATCATCAATTGATACCTAATATTATGCAATCTTTTCTGAGAGTCCATAAATCTTCGGTCATAAAAATTTTTGTATCGTCGCGACGAATGCCAAGCCTCATGGCTTATATAAACCAAAACACTTTCCCTTTTATAGACTTTACTCACATGACTATAAGAGTCATAAAGAAAGCTTCAATACTTTCGATAATTTAATAAAAAAAACACAATTAAATAACTAGCCAAAAAATGTTTTCGACCGCGTCAGTGCTACAAGTACTAGAGGGGTGACTACAAAAGAGGGAAAAGTTTCGAGCCTGTCAATCCAAAAAGCAATGTTGTAACGGTTTTTTAAAAAGAGAGATTAAGAATAAACAGTTGTAGAATTGTAAACAATAAACAATTCTAGTTTAGCTTGGGGGGGGGGGGGGCAGCCCAATATCCCCCTGGATTCGCTACTGTAAAAAATAATATATTACCATTACATATTAACCATAAAATAAAATGCATCTTCAACCCCTATGACCTTCCTTGGACCCGAGTTTTTATGTTTTTGTGGTATGAGAATATGCATGACAGAAATCAAACATTTTGAGAGAAAAAAATATCTTGCCTAATCGTGATAATATTGCCTGCGTTTTATATCCTTCATTCAGGTAAATAACTAGGCCCGCGTAGAGAGGGGGACAGGAGGTGCAAAATCCCTGGCCCAGCAGGAGGCCGCCGGGGTAGAACAAAGAATATATATATATATATATATATATA